>CM077349.1:17521088-17674985 GCA_039655645.1 Ammopiptanthus mongolicus
TTCCATCAACACTCTTAATGAAGGGATTTCAACTTCTATGGGGGAGACAGCCTCCATTCCATACACCAATGAGAAGGGTGTTGCCCCGGTACTTGAACGTATATTGGTGCGATACGCATGCAAAGCATAGGGTAACATTTCATGCCAATCTTTATAGTTCACGACCATTTTAGCAACAATCTTCTTGATATTCTTGTTGGCCGCTTCTACCGCACCATTCATTTGGGGCCTATAAGGAGCAGAATTATGGTGTTTGATTTTGAAGGTCTCGAGCAACTTCTGTATCTCTGCCCCATTAAGATTGGAAGCATTGTCCGTAATGATCCTTTCGGGTATTCCGTACCGACAAATGACATCTCTTTTGAGGAACTTTGTGAACACCTTTTGAGAAATACTGGCATATTATGCCGCTTCTACCCACTTTGTGAAGTAATCTATTGCCACCAAGATGAAACGGTGCCCGTTTGAAGCCTTAGGATTGATCGGCCCGATTATATCTATTCCCCACATAGAGAAGGGCCAAGGGGACACCAAATTGTGCAGTTGGAATGGAGGAGCTTTGATTCGATCTGCATATATCTGGCATTTATGGCATCTCCGGACATACTCCAAGCAATCTGTTTCCATGGTTGACCAGTAGTAACCACTCCGTAAAATCTTGCGTGCCATCATATGACCGTTGGCATGCGTTCCACATATCCCTTCATGTACTTCTGTCATGACAGTTCGGGCTTCACGAGCATCAACACATCTTAAGAGGACCCCATCATGGTTTCTTTTATATAGAACTTCTCCGTCCAGAAAAAAGGCCATGGATAACCTGCGAATAGTCTTCTTGGTCCCTTCATTTGCTCCAGCTGGGTATGCCCTACTCTGCATATACTGTTTGATGTCATGATACCAAGGTTTACCATCGGGCTCTTCCTCCACATGGGCACAATATGCCGGTTCACGCTGGACCTTCACTTGGATAGGCTGGACGGTGGTACAAATGTCCAGCTTAGTCATAGCAGCTAACGTGGCTAAAGCATCTGCGAATTGATTCTTGTCTCGAGTTAAATGCGAAAGGGTAATATCATCAAATTTCGCAATCAACTGAGTCAAGTACTTCTGATATGGGACCAACTTGGAATCTTTGGTTTGCCATTCGCCATTGACTTGATAAATAATTAGAGCCGCATCCCCAAAGACCTTCAATTGTTTTATTCCAAGCTCAATTGCTACTTGTAACCCACTCGCACATGCTTCGTATTCTGCAATGTTGTTGGTGCATTCAAATTCAAGCTTAATGGCCACTGGGTACTGCTTGCCATTCGGCGAAACCACTACTGCTCCTATACCTCTTCCGTGCATATTAACTGCTCCATCGAAATACATCTTCCACACGTTCTCATTTTCGGCTTCATATTCCTCTAATGACAATATCTCTCCATCTGGGAACTCGTACGTAACTGGTTGTCCACCCTCGAGAGGGTTTTCAGCTAAATGGTCAGCAATCGCACTACCCTTGATGGACTTTCGAGTCATGTATTTAATATCAAACTCTGAAGGAGATGTGAGGACTTTCAAAGATATACTTCAAAGGGTCCATTCGAGAGATTAACCAGGTCGTGTGATACAACATGTACTGCCTGAGCCTCTTGGACGTCCATACCAATGCACAACAAGTCTTCTCAATTGCCATATATCGGACTTCGCAGTCATTAAACTTTTTGCTCAGATAATAAATCGCCTGTTCTTTCTTGCCAGATTCATCATATTGCCCTAGCATTGCCCCCATTGAGGTCGGTAATATAGTGAGATACAATATCAGTGGACGTCCTCGAATCGGTGGCAACAACACCGGAGGACTAAGCAGATATGCTTTTATTTTGTCGAAGGCTTCTTGGCACTCCTCATTCCAACTTCCAGGATTATTCTTCTTCAGGAGCTTGAAGATCGGCTCACACGTGCTAGTCAGGTTAGTAATAAACCGTGCAATGTAATTCAACCTTCCCAAAAAACCTCTTACCTCCTTCTCATTCTTGGGAGCGGGCATGTCCCTTATTGCCTGTACCTTGTCCAGGTCCACTTTTATTCCTTCTCTGCTAACAATAAAACCAAGCAACTTCCCAGTTGATGCCCCAAACACACACTTTGTAGGGTTGAGTCTCAACTTGTACTTCCTCAGTCTCTCGAATAGCCTCCGTAAAACTGCTACATGACTTTCTCCTTCCTTGGATTTGGCCACTATGTCATCCACGTACACCTCTATTTCTTTATGCATCATATCGTGGAACAATGCTACCATAGCACGTTGGTAGGTGGCCCCGGCATTCTTCAAACCAAAAGGCATTACTTTGTAACAAAAAGTTCCCCAAGGAGTGGTAAAAGTTGTCTTCTCCTTGTCATCGACATCCATGAGGATCTGATTGTATCCAGAATACCCATCCATGAAAGAGAACCTGTGATTCCTTGCTGTACTGTCTACGAGGATATCGATATGAGGGAGCGGGAAATCATCTTTTGGACTGGCTTTATTCAGATCTCTGTAATCCACACACATCCTGACCTTCCCATCCTTCTTTGGTACCGGCACAATATTAGCTACCCACTCCGGGTGTCTTGACACTTCCAGAAAACCAGCTTCCAGTTGTTTAGTTACCTCTTCTTTGATCTTAAGCGACATTTCCGGATGCATCCTCCTCAATTTTTGTTTCTTGGCCACCATATCTGGGTACAATGGGATTTTATGTGATGCTATCTCTGGATCTAAACCTGGCATATCTCTGTAGGACCATGCAAACACATCCAAATACTCTTTGAATAGTGCGATCATTTCTGCATGCTCTGGGTTATCCACTACCTTCAACTCCTTCTTGTCTTCCTCTGTCCCCATATTAACCACTTCTATGACCTCATCATTCAAACTGAACCCTTTTTCAGAGTGTTCCATCAACTTGGAGAACTCCTCAATTGCTTCTTCTTCATCATCAGACCTGGGATCACCTTCGTTCACAGCCGCAAGGGAATCAATAAATGAGGCTTCAGGGTTCCTTTTATGAAGCAAACTTTCAGTGGGAGAGAGATTCCTGAAAGACAATTTTTGCAATAGGAACAATATAGACAAGAATTTTATTTGTTGAAGAAGGTGCAAGCAATATAAAGCAATGAATAGTAAAAGAGCGGAACAACGAAAAAAAACATGCTTGGAAAATCATGCTAACACATTTTATTCATGTCTCAATTAAGGTAAACACCAGTTCATTTCTTGTACAAAGAGATAATTACTTTATGGAAATAACATCAACAAATGGCTCAGACCGCCAATTGCTAAGAACTTCATTGTCACCAGAGAGATAGATAACATGGTTTCCTTCTTGCTCTTCTTCAAGTGCACTGATGGTGAAATGAGGGGAGGTCAACTTTTCTGGCTTGATCACTTCAGCTGGTGTTGGGAAAGTCTCCTTTAGATGGGGAACATACTTGTTTTCTCCCTCTCCTTCTTTTCTTCCTCTGAGAGTCGTGATCTTCATTTTTTCTGCCAGAGAAGGCTCATACCCTAGTCCATACTTTCCCTCTCTGGAAATGGCCTCGATCGGTTGTGGGATCCCTTGAAGCTTAGACCCCAAGCCTCTTCCCTTCTGGTATCCACTCCTCTCCATAATACGAAATACCACTTCATTCACATTCTTTATTGGTGGCTCTTCCCTCTGGATTTCTGACCTCAAAATTTCAAAGTTGTGCAAAGAGTTGTCCTCAATTTGCTCTGTATTCTCTATATAAGGTACGGAAACGGGCTTTGTCAGCATGATTTCCTCTTCACCACGAATGGTAATTACCGCCCCATTGTGGATGTAATTCAAGCACTGATGCAATGTTGAGGGAACAACTCCAGCGCTATGAATCCAAGGCCTCCCTAGAAGCATAGTATATACTGGTTGAATTTCCATGACTTGGAATAGGACAGGGAAACAACTAGGCCCTATTTCAAGTGGCAGAGTTATTTCCCCTAAAATCCCTCTTGTTGTTCCATCAAAGGCTCGTACAATCATCTCTTGTGGTGTTAAATCTGTTATACCCATGTTCAGTTGCTCTAGAGTAGACATTGGAATCACATTCAATGCCGAGCCGCCATCTATGAGTACCTTCGCAATCACAAAACCCCTGCACTTTAAAGTAATATGCAGGGCTTTGGGCCCACTACCCTGCCTTGGAACCACCTCATCTTCCGAAAAAGTAATCATGTTGACACGCTTCACCGGATCTACCATGTTTACCACATTTTCGGGAGTGACATCAGGCTTGACATAAGCTTCACCCAACACCCTCAACAAAGCCTTACGATGCAATTCTGATGTTAGAACAAATGATAAGAGAGAAATCCTGGCTGGAGTCTTCTTCAACTGTTCCACCACATCAAACTCACTCTACTTCATGATCTTCAGGAACTCTTCTTCCTCTTCCTCCACAGCTTCATTCTTCTTTTTATCCTTGGAACTCTTCTTTATTTCTTCTTCTTCAGGGCCATAACATCGCCCACTCCTCGTAATACCCCCGATCCTTATCACATTGGCAACTTGGGCCTTCGAAGCCTCTCCTGCAGCCGTCAGCTCAACTTTTGTTTCATAGTTCCATGGCACAGAATGAGTGTCGTCATACGCAAAAGGAATTGGCTTTTTTACCCTTAAGATCACTTTTTCTGGTGTCGGGGCCTTATTAAGGGATGGCACTCGGAGTATAACCTTTTCGACTATGTTGATTCCCTCAGACGTATCTCGCCTGGCTTGTATAACTCCCAGGGTTAGTAGTCCCTGAACTCGGACCTTAAAGTCCCAACAGCTCTCGATGTCATGTCCTGCCTGCCCATGGTGATAAACACAATTCAAAATTCCATCATCCTTTTGTTCTTCTTCTTCTATTGGCACCCCCGGCGCGACGATGTCATACCCTGCTTTCTTTAGTCCATCAAACACCTCTTGCATAGGCGTTCGTAAGTGGAGGACCTTCTTGACTTGATACCCTTCTACTTCCAAGCTATTCACCCGATTTTCTACATTATGGCTTGGGATTGGATTGTTAACAATGCTAGGCCCCGATTCCTCTTCAAACCCCAATCTTCCACAAGCGATTAGTTTCCTCACTGCTGTCTTAAAGGCTTCGCAATCTTCAATGGAGTGTCCTGAGACATCCATGTGATATTTGCAGGTCAAGTTTGGATTGTACCAAGCAGGGAAAGGTGGTTGAAGGGGACGTACAGGGTTCCCAGCAATCAAATGACGGTCGAACAATTGTTGGAATAATTCTGCATTGGAAACGGATAGTCTAGGGAAAGGTGGCAGGTTTGGAGTGGTGGAGTGTCCTTGATTCTGGAAATTTGGTCGATTATAGGATGGGCGATATGGTTGGAATGCAGGGGGATAACGTGCGTATGCAGGGCGAGTAGGGTTATATGGCTGAGGTGCGGGGACATTATTTATCTGGTTTTGTGGTTGAGTGGTGTTTGGCAAAGCTTGTTGAGGTGGGTAAAGTGGTGTTTGATGGTATGGGATGTGAAGGTTCGGGTTATATGGTGCTTGGTACGTTGGGTATGAGGGAACATGTCGAGGCCCAACATTCTGTTGGTGTTGTACATAATTCGCCTCAGCTTCCTTCTTCTTTGGTTGGAATCCCTTCTTAGGTGCACTATTTTCTGCATCAACCGGCAGTTTCCCCGCTCTAGCTAAAAATTCAATTCTTTCTCCTGCAGCAATCAAGTCGGAGAAATCCCTATAAGCCGCTCCTGCCATTGCCCCTATAAAAGGGGCCCCGAGAGTTCCCAAAAAGTACGAGCACATTTCTGATAATGTCAACGGGGGCTGAACTTGTGCTGCTAAGCTTCTCCACCTTTGCGCATATACTTTAAAGGGTTCCTCATTTCTTTTCTGCATTGAGGTCAGTTGTTCACGGGTAGGAGCTGCATCCAAATTGAACTTATACTGGTCCATGAACAAGTCAGCCAATTCTGTCCATCGCGAAATCTTAGAGTGGTCTAGCTGAAGGTACCATTCTAACGCAATACCTGTCAAACTCTCATGAAAGAAGCTAATGAGGAACTTGTCTTCCTTTGACCAGATGGCCATTTTGGTGGCATAGCTGATAAGGTGAAACCGAGGATTCCCACTTCCATCATACTTTGAAAAATCAGGGATCTTAAAATCCTTAGGTATCACCACGTCCGAGGCAGGACAAAGTTCTTCTATTTTTAGAAGGCCATAGGTACTTGATCCTTTTATCGCTTTTATCTGTTCTTCCATCTTTTCCATCCACTCATCTTTCACCTTATCCTTCTCTACCTGAGCTCCTATGAACGGTCCAGGGATGGATATATGGGGTTGCTCCCATGTGGGTCCTGCATAGCCAGGAGCTTCATGATAGGCATTCTCAAAAGGGCGGTATCCTTCTCCGATGGGAAGTACTATTGGTGCTGTGTGTTGCTGTTGTTCATGGGCACGCATTCCCTGAGTAAGACCTGTGTTGATGCTTGAGAACATAGGTGCCGATACTGTGGAAAGGGCTGGCTGTACACTCACATAGGGATCATCTTCATTTGCACCTCTATTTGCGCCAAGCCTATTGAGAGATTCTCTCATATCTTGCAATATCGCCTCCAGCCTTGCTTGGGTTTCAGTCATCTCAGCTACTCTTCCCCTTACTTCATCTAACTCTAAGCTCAAATTTCTTCCCACTTCGGCGTTATTATCAGCCATTCTAGTCCGAGATCTGGTGTTGTGAACTCGGGTTTGATTGGTGTCGTCTTTCCTGGGTCGCGCAATGGTTCCTGAATTTTCTGATTTTAACCTAATACAAATACATTAAAAAAAAAAATTAATTAGTGAAATCAAAGTTACGTCTATCTCATTTACACTATTAATTCTTTTTGTCAAGGAAAGACCGTCTCTGTAGCAAGAAATTTCCATCCCATGCGCAACTCTAGGGGTACGTCCCCCTTAGATTGTGCATGGTTGATGACATATCCATGAGGGCGTGTATCCCTCAATGGATCGCATCACTCCCTAGCAATGCAACCATGCAGGCAAACTTATAACGCAAAGAGGAAAGTAAAGGAGAATTCATCGTGACAGATAACTTTTATTTGATTGAAGAGCAGTACAACGTCTGACATTTGACAAAAATTACATCAGAAGTTTCGAGGTTCTCTTTTTGAACCCACTAGCAAGATTTCTACAATACTTTATGAAGCTGGCTACTTTTGGAGGTATTAGAGTTTCAGCGCTCATGTGAACCTGAATGGACGCCTCCTCAAGGCGATCCATGAATCGAGAAGCATGGTATTGCAAGCTTCCTGACAAGTATTCATATCTTCTCTTCCAAGCATTTCTATCAGTCTTCAGTTTCTCTGCCACTACATGCCAGTCTTCTAACCATTCTTCTTGCTGATGGATCTCATCCTCATATTGCTTTTTCTCTCTTTCAAGCTTTCGTATCTTCATCCACAGTTGGTCTTCCTTCTCTTGTGCCTTTGCCAATGATTCGTGATACGTTGCAGCTGCATTCCAACCTTGATCAGAGTAGCGCTCAGTATGGGCAAATGCCTCTTGCAAGGATCCTATTCTTTCCTCCAATATCTTTATCGTTTGGACATGTACCCCGACGCTTGCCTCCAACTTTTCTTTTTCTTTGAGAGTTTTTGTCAGTACTCTTTCTTGATCTTCTACCCCTGCTCGCAACCCTCGGACTTCTGACCCTTTCACATTCTCTTTCCTCGCCCTCTTTGCTGGACAGGCGGCTTCATATGCATCCGCACATTCATCTTTCAACCGTTCTACCTTCATGTTTAACTTATGGACTTCATGCTGAAGTGTGGCAATGGTGATTCGAGCCATTTGATTCACCTCCTCTAGCACCCCCATCTGAGCCATCAAAATCTCAGTCTTCTCTAGCAACTGTGCTTCAGTCTGAGGAATCTCATCATGGTGTGGGATCGGCTCAGGATCGGTAATGTTCTCTCTCCTTGCTTTCCTCCAAGCGAGGTAGTTTCTAGTGTAAGCAATGATTTGCCTCCCCAACTCATTTGATCCCACTATACGGATATTACTCCAAGCCAATCTAATCGCTATTGATGTATTCTTGACAACTTCGCAATCTTGGAATAAGAAAGAGATCCCACCCATCACTTCTTCAGGAGGTTCACGTTGAGTCCACTTCAGTTGTCGAATCACAAGTGCTGGAGAATATGAAACACAACCTCTTGGCCCCATCAAGGGGACATTCGAGAAATTCCCACAGCTAAAAATAACAGTATCTCCTTTATACCATGGACACATCCAATTAAAGGATTCCGAATCAATCTCATCAAACTCTCGCTTCCATTCATAGGATTTATTTGGCTTTACTGGTATGCAGTGGAATCTCTTCAAAGGGTCATCCGTCTCGCTAATGTGCTTGCGAGCATACATATGAGTCACGATCCAAACATACATCAATTGTGTGCAACACCGCAATTTACCTTGCTGACTTTCGTGGCAAACTTGCAGTGAGAGGAACGTTTCTGCCAAAATAGCAGGGACAGGATTCACAGCATACTCTTCAACTTTGTAGAAGACATCCATAGCTGCATAATCCACCATGTCCGGTATAAAAGGAAACAACACCAATCCATAAACGGTCAAAGCTAACACTCGATTGAAAACAACCCAATTTTGTTGTTGAGCCAATTCCCTGAGATAAACCTCGAGGAATCTCCTCTTCAAGCCTTTGACTACTCCTTTTTCCATTTTGTCTGATGGCTTCGGTTGAACTCCTAATAATTCTGCCACTTTCCCATCACTGACATGTTGGCCATAGTAGAGGTAAACACGAAGCTCCTTCGAAAGGGGTATCCTTATCATGTAAGCATATTCTTCTATAGTTGGTGTCGTATCCAAATTTGGCAACTCAAAACATCTTAGGGTAGGATTCCAATACTGGGCCAAAGCGCTCAAGCCCGCAACATCTATAGGAATATACAACAAGTCCAAAATTCTCCCATATTTGCTTGCAAACGCTGAATGGGTCTCTCTTGGCATCAACTGACTGATTTCTATTAAGGTCTTCACATCATTTACCTTTACATCAATCCTAATGTTCCTCCTTGAGCTGATTGCATTGCTAGAGTGAGATCTTTCCATTACTTGCTACGTGGATTGTAACGGGATCTTTCCTTCACAAAAGAACTCACCTGTTAAAAATAAAATAAAATAAATAAATAAATAAATAAATAATAAAAAAAGAAAAATGAGAAACTAAGCACAAAAATGTGATGCAAAAAGGAGTCCTTATAGGGTTGTAAACCCAAAGGACATGGGACGTCTAATGCATTGTCCCTCTTGTGACCCATTTCAATGGATCATTTGGGCCCAAGGCGATGGGAACCCATTTACCTTTTTATCTTCTATTCTTTTTTTCATTTTTTTTTTTTAGAAGAACGAAATAAAACACATAATCACGAATGAGAAAGAAGAGAGAAGATGCACGCCTCCAATTGTCCTAAGAGGGAGGTCCTATAGTCAAGGGTACCTATGACGACTCTTAAATTAGGCAGCCACTAGGTTAATCTATTAGTGCAATGGTGGTTCTAGACTTCTAAAGGTCATGGCTCCCAGATTGTCCCAATCACGAAAGACCGGGACCCAGCTCATGATCCTAGCCACAAGTAGGGATAAACCCTCCAGGATGACTAATCCATGATACTAGTAACAATCTGAGTGGTGAATCAACAAATATCAGAGGGGCACTAGGCCTTCCAATGACAGTGTTGAGGCACCGCCTACTCCTAAGGCTTCCACAAGCTCGGGTATAGAGCTGAAAATGTGTGACACGAGTGATTGTGATGTGTGTGCTGGAGGCATACGAACCTGTAAAATCCTAAAACTAAAAAAAACCTGCAAAACAAAGTCACATATATACAAAAAATCAAATGTCATCTACCCTAGAGTTCAAATAATATATTCCAAGATAAAACAAAATCATCTACCCTAAGGTTGAAAAAAACAACCAACAAGAATCATCAACAAAACACACAAAGAGAGAAATAAAGCAAATCAAAACAAAGTATATTCTCACAAAACAAATCAAAGCAGAGTATATTTACACAAGTCATGCTATTTTTCATCTTTTCCAATTTTGTTTTATATATACATTTTTTATTTTAAGAGAGGGAAAAAAAACACACAACGAACAAAAAAAAAAAGCAAAACATAAACACAAAAGACTTTTTTTTTCATTTTTTTTCTTTTTTTTTCCAAAATTTTTTTTTTTTTTAATTTTCATAAAGGATAGAGAAACAAAACATAACAAAAAAACAAAAAAGAAGAAAGAAAAAAGAAAGGGTAAAACAAATAAGTTAAAATTTATTAAAGATTTGCACAATTAATTTTAATGGGCTTGACTCTCTAAAGTCCCCAGTGGAGTCGCCATCTGTCGCGACGGAAATCGCGAAGGAAACGGCGAGAAAAAGAGAAAACGTTTTATTAAAAATTTTGTAGAGTCGCCACCAATTTTATTTAATTCAGGAGAAAATTGGAAAACCCTTAAAAAATGGTCTTTGGAACCAAGTCGAGTTCGGAAGTCGATTGTGCATAGAGAAGGATGGAGACTAAACCCCACAACACCCCTAATACACCCATTAAAAAACGGTTACCCAAATTAATTGTGCAAATAATTAATAAACTTAAAATTTATTTTGCCTAAACAAAAAAACAAAAAAGAGTTAAAAATAAACATGAACACCAACTGCTATCACTGACTACTAAGATAAATACTATTTATATACCAAACTTCACGTGCAAAACAATTGTCATAGAAAGAGGGACTTACCAAAACATTCACAACACCACCAGGATGCCGTACAGAGAAAGCTTACTAAGAGAAATCAAACATTTAGAGTCTATCTTTCATATGTTCGTGAGTCCATCAATTTTTCACATTAATGCCTTCAATGAACAACTAACATTTGGCATTTCACAATCCTGGGCAACATCAGAATGGCATGTCCACGTACAATCTCATAAGGGATATCTCAAACATTTTATGAGGACTTTACCGAAAATTATTTGACAATTCTAAGCAACCATCACAGAGACATTCATCAACACCAAACCATTTTATAACATGAATCAACAACCATAATACAATTTATCCTTGAATTTTGTATCAAATACCTGGTATACAGAATGGGAAATCAAAGAACACCACTGTGGCATGACTCAAAAGTCACTAAACAAAGAATAATAGACATCCCACTGCAATGTTTCAAGAAACACTTTTCTGAACCAATTCTTCGTAGCTCAGTATCTGTTGTATGCTGCTCCTTCCCTCAATGGCTTGTTGCTGCGTTTTCTTCTTTCTTCCAGGTGTTCTCTATTTTTCTCTTCCCTGGTTGTTGACTGCACAGCTTTCTCCTCAGGTACTCAGTTCATCTACTCCTTGTATGCTTCGTGATTCTCTGTTCGAGTTCGTGCTCTGTGTGTTTGTTTATCATTGGGTCTGTTCAACACAGTATATCAGTTGGGCTCCCCCCCTCTGTTTTTCGAATTTTTTTGGCTGTCTCTGTTTCCCCTTCCCTTCTTGTTGCTGGCCCCAATTTTCTCCCCCCTCTTCATGTCTGCCTCTAGGTTTTTATGGGTAGAATTTTCGTCCTCCTCTGCATTCAATCCCCTGTAAATCAGCAAAACCCAATTAATTTCATGATTGAGAAGCAAAATGGAAAGGGGCGATATTTACCTCATAAATTCTTGTGCTGCAATGCGTTAACCATCCAAGGAAGGAAAGAAATCGCGCCTTCCCCTTTTCACATCTTAATCACGCCCTCCTTGATCTTTTCGAGCATAACTGCTTGAGATATTTTCGGAGATTAGAAAAGATGCATGTCCAGCCAAGGGAGGAGAGTCTTCCGGATTCGGGAGGATTCGTGTTCAGCCAATAAAGAGAAGAAGGATTCTGCTGGCGTGATTGAAGGGGAAGTTGTCGCATGGAGGAGGCTGTTGTGCGGCTAGGGCTTCAAGGGAAGGGGAAGAGCGAAAATGAGGTGAAGGCTAGGGTTTCTGATGGGTGAGGGAGGAGATAGACGGATTATAGAGGAGATAGACGGGTTATGGAGGAGAGAGACGGGTTATGGGAGGAGATAGTCGGGTTATGGAGATAGACGGGTTATGGAGGAGATAGACGGGTTATGGAGATAGACGGGTTATGGAGGAGATAGACGGGTTATGGGCTGAAACTTGGTTTATTGTCCCAAAGACATTTTTTCTTCTTATTTTTTTTTTTTATTTTTATTCTTATTTTTTATTTTTATTTTTATTATTTTTTTATTTTTATATTTTATTTTTATTATTTTTTTTTTGTTATTATTATTTTTTATATTTTTTTTTATTATTATTATTTTTTATTTTTATTTTTTTTTTTATTATTATTTTTTATATTTTTTTTATTATTATTATTTTTTTTATTATTTTTTTTATTATTAATATTTTTTTTTTTTTTTTTTTTTATTTTATTATTATTATTTTTTTTTTTTTTTTGGATTTCTATAAAAAAAAGACTTTTTTATGATTATCCGGTCAAAATGAGGTATTCACAGTGTACTCGATTAAAAAAATTAATAGTTGAGTAAAAATTTAAGAAAGTGATATTTTAAAATATTTAGTAGTAACAATTTAATATATTAATCATAGATTAATAGTAACTAATAGTAACTAATATTAATTTGTAGTTTTAGTTATTTGAATAAAAATGTGTAGTTTTAATGATCATTGTTATATTGTTATATTATAATTAATAATAGTTTTAATTAACCAATAATAATATGTATTTGCTTAAAAAAAATAGTAATACGTAGTTTTAAGAGAGTAATTAATGATTAATGTTATATTATAATTATTGTTTTAATTATTGTTATAACTAATGATTATTTTTACTATTATTTTCTAATATTCTTTGAGTATTGTTTTAATTTTTTAGTGTTATTAGTTTAAATTTTTTTGTAAAAAAGAGTATAAGAATAATGAGTGAATGAAGTTGTATCACATGACGCGTTCCGGTGAGTGACACCACTCACCATAATGCACCACGTGGCGCCTTGCAATTTTATTTTATTTTATTTAAATTTTGGCACCCAATTAGGAGACGTCATGTGTAAAAGAGTAGTGCACTAGTCAAAGTCAAAAAATTATTAAAATATTCAAAATAAAATTATTTTGATAAATAATTTAAAAAATTATATTACTTTGATTAACGAGTCTACATTCCATACAAAAATGATATAGCGGCTGATAGTATGATATTCAGAGACGGAGCCACATTGTGGTATATATATATATATATATATATATATATATACTATCTAATGGTCCATTGTGGGTCAATAATATATATTAAAAATAAAATTATTAAAAAAATTTGTGTAGATTCAATTATAGATGATTTCCGTAACATATAGAAGAAACGTTATGTGTTTTGATAGATTATTAATTGGATTTAATTGTTATATATTGTCAGTGTAAAAGTTGACAACCAATCAGAAATTGTTACATAAGCTAAAATGTTTGACTTTTATCCTAATTAACTTAAAAGTCACTCATACAATGATTTCTGATTGGTTATATTGTAAAAAAATTTATGCTGACAACACATAACGATTAAACTCTTATTAATTTAATTAACGTTTGAAACATATAAATATTTTGCATGAAATTTGATGCGTATATATTTATTAGATGAACGTTAATTTTATTAGTTGGCCCCCCTTCTCATCTAAGTCTGACTCGGTCCCTGATGACATTAACCAAAATCCTTAATGTTACATCAAATAGTTATTCAACTATTTACACTTTACACTATGTGAATGAAGGCTCTTTCTAGGGTGAGCAAGTGATACATATGGCTCAACGTACATTACCTTTGATCACTGTTGGATCAAGTAGTCCCATGAGATTTTAACATGCAATACCACACCAGATTATCCCTCACCCAACTCACTCCACTGCCCCTCCCATCGTTTGTCTCCTTCATGGCGGCTCTATCCACATGAATCATGTCCTCTGACACTTTTTCTAACCATACTCTCTTCGTTTCTTTGATTTTTCATGTCTAGATCATTGAAGCTAATGAAGGAACAAGCCTCTAACCCCAAGCTCTGGTTTGTCATAGGAATCGGAGTTGCCGAGGTAGTGGTTTTGACGGAAACACGACGAAGAAGACGACAGAGGAAGTCAAAATACTTCCTCCCTTTATCTCCACCATACAACAGGAGAGCTCCGCCGTCCAGATCTGACAGCCTCACGCACCATTCGCTCCTCCATCGCACCACGCCATCGACCACCATCGTGCGTAGCTCCACGCATGTCTGAAGAAGATCCGCGAGCTCCACCATCGACCAGCCAAGCAACCGCGCGTTGCCACGAGCTCTGTTGCCCAGCACCATTGCGATCTCGTCACTCCGCCACTGTCACATTCGTATAGCAGAGTCCTCTATCGCGGCCGTATAGTAGAGTCACCCAGACACCGCTCTGTTGCCCAGCACCGCTGCGATTTCGTCGCTCCGCCACTGTCACAGTCGTATAGCAGAGTCCTCTGGCTCTATCGCGTCATGCCGTCAAGCCCGCCTACCACTGGAACAAAAGCTCAATGCAGATCAGAAAGGTGCCGCCATGTGTGTCGCCATCACGTCCAGATCGAACCGCAGCACACCGCCACTTCGTCGTTCAGTTTCGCTACGTGAATCGCCATGCTCCCCTAGTCGTAAACACCACCAGCTCCAACTGCGTGCTATGATTTCCACTGCTCTGCAAGGTCCTGCAAAACCTCTCACGAAACAAAAGTCCAATCTTGGCTAAGGTTTGGATTTCTAAAGCGGAGCTGATGGTGGGCAAGGTTGAAGAGGGTTCCGAGGACAAGCAGAGCCAGAGTGAGAGGGAACAAAATGTAAAAAAAAAAAAAAAAAATCTAATATGGACAACGTAAGATAAAATTTGATGGGATCGTTTGATCCAAAGGTGATCAAAAGTGATGCACGGTGAGTGACATGCATCACTTGCTCACCCAAGAAGGAACCTGTGAATGAAATGATACTAAGCATAAAGTTGGCTTCGTGATGTGTTCATTGACTGATATATAGAGAAAAAGTTAGTATCGATTAATGGGAGAATTAGTTCAAACCAATGATATACTTACCCATTTTTTGTTAAAAAAAAAAAATCATCATTTTGGTTCCTGAAAGTATGAGACGCTATCAGTTTAATTCCTGAAAACAATAAAATTATGAAAAAAAATCCCTGAATGTTAATTTCTTTAGTCAAATTAGTCCTTGACAGAGACTAATTTGACTAACGAAATTAACATTGAAAGACTAATTTGATTGATAAAATTAACATCAATGGACTTTTTTATAATTTAGCTATTTTCAAATATTGAATTGACAGTGACTCATACTTTCAGAGATTATAATGATGATTTATTTGAAAAAAACAAAACATTATAGGCATTCGTAGCACGGGAACAGGCCTCTCTGTGTTATCCGAATCAAATTAATGAAGGCATCCCATATAACAGTACCCGAAGAAGTGTCGTTGCTTAATTTTGCGTTATTTGATACGTTGGTTGGATTCATTGTTTTCACATTTTGGCTGTGCTATGCATATTAGTAAACTCTCCTTTAGGTCTCAGCAACCTGTTAACAACGTGGTGACTATGTGCTGTCGGATTTCCTTCCTGTGCACACTATATCAATTTTTGGATACATGAATATATTTTCAATTACTTGCAAGTATATAGGGCGCGTTTCAATAAATCATTTTCTAAAGCTTTTATTTAATAAATTTTTTTGAAATAAATTAAAAATAGTTTATTTTCATAAATTTTTTTAATAAATTTATTGAAATTAACTAAAAAAGATTTATAGGAAGTCATAAACTATTTTCATAAATTTATTTTTATAAGCTATTCTCATAAACTCAAATAAGTTCTCTATAAGCTCATCCAAATGCCCTTTATAGATGTTTAACACGCTTATCAAATGTTTTTGAACATGAATGCTACTTTAAATTTACATGTTATTACAGGTCGGGTTTAATTGTGATACATTATCATTATAAAAGTATTTTATACTATCAATCAATCATGTGTTTTCACATCAATAAAAATGTTTTAAGACGCTGATGAATGTCAATATCAAATTAGTAAAAACCTAGAACTCATAACACAGATTCTGAGTAACCTAAAACTCATTAAAAAATCAGTAACCTAAAACTCATTAACCTAAAAATCAGTAACCTAAAACTCATGACACCAAATCCACAAAAATTAGTATCCTAAAAATAGGTAATAACCTAAAACTCATAGCACATTCAACAAGAACCACAAATTCAAGCAATATAGCAAATTAGCAACTATAAATGAGAATCATATAGCAAGAACCAAAGATTCAAGCAATATACACATTAGCAATTAGGGATTATGGGATTTAGGGCCTCTGAGTTTTGAAGATTACACAGGGGACCTTCTGAGTGCTGAGTTTGTAGAGGAGCCAAGGAGGAGTAGTGCTCACCTGAGAAGATAAGAGAAGATTGAGATAGAAAGCGAAAAGAAAAGAAGATATAAGAAGATATGAGAAAAGATGAAGTGAAGAGAAGAGAAGAGAAGTGCTCACCTGCGTTCATCGTGGTGGCGCTGTGACAGTGGCTTCTCTTTCTGGAAAAGGGAAGAGGGTTGGGGTAGAGGGTTGGGAAAGAGGGAATAAGGAAATAGTAAGGGAAAAGGGCTTACTAGCAGTCGTCCAGTGGTGGTGGGGTGGGGGGAAGAGAAGAAAGCAAGAGAGAAAGGGAGGGAAAGTGAAATGAGGGGGGAGAGGGAGCTCGCACGCTGTAATTAGGGATTTAAGACTTGCGGTCGAACACGATCGGTCGTAATTTCCATCTCAATTTATATTGAAACAAAGTTGCAACTGATTTAAATCTGATCGCAACATATTACTATTATATCGATCGCAAAATCGGTGACAACGTGAGTTAAAAATTGACCTTTCATTCCTCCTTTGTTGCGACCGGAAAAGTAGCAACCACGTAAATCATTCGCTACACCGGTCGCAATGCACATTTTTAAACGTATTATCATCGGTCATGATTTCGGTCGCAAAGGTTACAAATAGCGACTGACCTGGTTCAGTCGCTAAATTTCGGTCACAAAATCGATGTTTTTTGGTAGTAAATGAACCTTTTATCAATACATTATGAACATCACTACCAATATATAAACCAATCAGAATCATTGATAAACCTATTTGTCAAACTTGGGAGGTGAAAGCCCGTCAAGTTTGTTAAAACAGGCTCCTTTATCTTTGGACTTGTTATTTGTCACAATAACTAATTCGCAGTACTTTGTGACAGATATGATGATGTGTTCAAAGTCAAGATCAAAGGTGTGTACCTGATCTCGTTTGTAATTAGGCGATGGTTAATGGTGATTATTTACTTATGCGAAGGCAGTGACAACAGTGGAGAGGAGGAGGTGTATTTGCAAGGTACTCTAACGCTCAGGTTAGAAAGGTGAACTAATTAAGAGTGTATTAAAGTAAATGCATACCTGTGTGGCTTAGCTCCATATTTATAGGGCATGTTTACTTGTAATTAACTTAAGTTGTAATGAGGAGATGCAATTATAATTAGGATAAACAGTTGTAAGAAAGATATAATCCCTAAATATCATTATTAAAGATGGATTCCATTATGATATGGTAGCTTCTTACCATGTAGGTAATTAGTCATGATGGCCAAAATGGTCTGGAGCTGCGATTTTGGCTAGTGACGATGGGCAACTCATGTTGGCTTGAATCTGGGATACCAATCCAGAATAGTTGCTTGTAGTTTGGCACTTCAATGAAAAAGCATAATGTCGAGGTACACCATGAAGAAACCAACATGAGCGTTAAATGCCCTTGGTAGGAATCCATTGTGTGGTGTCTACACCAGGATTTGCAATGTGGGCATCAATAAGGACAGTGAAAGTTCATGATCTTGTATTGAGAATTCTTTAAATAATTGCCTTATGAGAAATAATACTTGATCGTGGTCTATTATATGAATTGTCGGTATCTCAAAGTGTTTGGGATCCATTATGGCACTCTAACCTAGATCCACTATGGGGTAGATCATGCAAATTACCCATGATCCGCTAAATGACGTAACAATGCCCTAAAGGCTATGTGTTGCTATCAGGACCACTATTTGACGGGCTTAGACTATGATTGTGATTCACAATATTAAGCCATGGTGCCCCCAAGCCATCATGGTTTTCATGTTCTAGGATGTGTTCTTATTGGTGGCATAAGGCAATCAGGATAGGTCTTCTTAGAATTCAGTTGTCTCGCGTTGTACCATCTAGATGTGAAGTCACTCTACCAGTCATTAACAACTCTTTAGAGTTGTGTGGAAAACGTGTATTGGACACTGTAATCAACTTTCATGCATCTACCACTTGAAATCTTTTTCAAATGATCAATGTGTCCCTACCATGATGGTGGCAGTTGAGGAGCTGCTACACTACAAACAAGGAAGTTGAGTGCAAACCACCCGTTTTGCCTTGTATCTTTTCATTCTTTATGAGTTTTTTGGCGGCTAAGGACATTTTTAACGACTTTTCTGTGACATTACATATTGGTTGTTGGGGCAACAAGAGAGAGAAAGGTTGTTTTCATCCGCCAAATCAAAGCTTTTAGCTTTCTTACGCCTGTTTTCTAATCTTCAAGGTACCCTTTCCCTATTCTCTCTATTTTATTCGATTTTATTCTATGGATAGAGTAATAGAGAATGATGTGTAAGAAATAAGCTCTTTAGAGATCCTGTCAAAAACCCCCAGTTCGAAGGCAACGTTGCTAATAAGGTGGCAACCCTAATGAGTTACAAAGGCTACGATCCTAGGTAGAAATCTGGGGACTTGATCGTAGGGAAGCAAAGGCCATGAGAACAACTTCATTGTTATGACCAACCTACCACTCTTTCGAGCTCACGAAAGAGCTAGAAACCTAGGTGTTTCGTCGTCTTCTGGTTCTCACGCCAAATCGACATCTGCATGTGTTTTTTTATAGGTTTCAGGACATTGGGCAAAGGAAGGTGGCGACAACCCTATGTGACGAATACTCAGCTCCCCGGTATGTCGAGTTATATAGGTGGATGGATCGATAGGTACTAGGTGTGCCATCCCAATTTAACACCTATAAAAAAGCTACAAACCTTTGATCTTATCTTTAGCTGATTGAAGACAACCTTCAACATTGTGACTTCAAGGCACATCTTCAGCATAATTAAGAGCATGTCTAGACAAGAGGACATCGGAAGACAAACATTAGGGCTGGAAATGAGTCGAACCGAGTCGAACTTGGTTCAGCTCGACTTGACTCGATAAGATTTGGTTCAGCTCGTAGCTCGACTCGAGTTCGGCATGAACCATTTTTTTCAGCTCGAACTCGACTCAAGCTCGCGAGCAGCTCGGTTCAGCTCATTAGCTCGACTTGTTTCAATCAAAAGTCAAAATAAAGAGACTATGTTTTTTACTATAGTAGAAAAACTTTGTCTTTCCAAATGTTTAAATTTTTTTAAAAATTGAATAGACACCGGTACAACTTACTAGTGTTCAACCCCCCTCCCTTAATGAAAAAAGGTTGAATAGTTTTAAAAGTTAATACAAAATACTGTCAAAAAAATTAATAAAAAATATATTATTTAAATAAATTTATTGTTTAAATATTATATTTAAATATTATTTAAATAATAATAAAAATATATAATTTAAGTAATATATATATATATATATATATATAAAAATTATCGAGCTGGTTCATGAACCAAACGAGTCGAACTATATCTGGCTCAAGTTAATGAGCTCAATTTTCAGTTCATTTGGTTCATGAACCAAGTTCAACGAGCTATTTATCGAGTCGAGTTTTGAACTATGTTCGAGTTGGTTCGGTTCATTGTCAGCCTTAACAAACACTTTATGTAATTGGACAAGGCCATGTTTGTAAGGTTCAAGGTTCAGCTACCTGTTACCCCATTTGAACATAGAATCCTGAACCATTTGGGGGAAGCCTCAACTTAGTTACACCTAAACGCATGAGACTTTGCCCAAGAGTTTGAGTTGTCCTATAAGCACTTTGAGCTTTCACATTCTATCTCAATTTTTTTTCTGGTTATTCAAGGTAGTCTAGACCTCAAGTCCGAGACAGACCAAATCCTAGATCACTCTATGAGCTATATGTAGCCGTAAAGTATTTGGAAGACTTGCAAGAATTTTACTTTGATTTAAGAATGAGGATCTAGTCTCAAGGTTGCTCCAGGAACTCAACCTTTCTTCCTTATTGAGGATGGTGAGGATTTCGACACTCAAGATGATGACTTAATTGAGGGTGAAATGGATGTTATCGATTTACTAATAGATTGGGCCACTGAGAAGACGTATCTTCCTTCTCCAGACTTGATTGAGATATCGAAGTGTGGCCTATATGCTGCTTTAGGTAGGGTCACCGATACATGCCTTCTTTCAATTTTTTCCCCCTATATTACTGTTACACTGAAACTTGTGATTTTATCTTTCGCATTAAGCATGGCTCCAACTGAAAATATTTCCGAGCTACAACATTGAGTGGCAAAGAAAGCTTCCAGGAAGTTGTGGAAGATAGTAATGGCAAACCCCAGATTTGACCTTAAGGCTGCTATACAAATTCTTGAGAGGAGTTTCGAGTCTTCTAGTCAGGGGTCATACATCGACAAAGGAAGCAGAAGTCAGGAGGTCAATCTTGTCTTCAAAAGTCGGCCATGGTAAAGGGTTCAATCACCGACTAGACTGTTGGTCGAGATGAGTAGCAAACACCAAATGCTCCAGTCCATTTTTCTGAAGGCTCGGTTTAAACCCATGACTATCCTATCGAGGACCTGGTTGACCAAGCCCTACTCTTTATGTCCGAAATAGAGAGATTGGCTAAAGATAATGTCGCGCATCAGCTTCACATGGTTGAGATATGTTGTCTATGCTACAACACACTAAGAACTCATCCTTAACTTTAAGATAAGTCTATCGATCCCATACTCTTTCTTTGTTTCTTTCTCTTTATTTTTTAATGCCTCATGCATAGGGATTTTTAATATTTTAAGGATAAGTCCCAAATTTGGGTGTAGTTTTAGTTAAAGTAGTTTATTTCCTGTGCAACTCTTGATTTTTCCCTTTTCGTAGTCTGTTTTAGGTCTAACACCCATAGCTTTAAGAACGTCTGAACTCTAAGGACTTGGAATTTTTTAGGTAGTTTTAGTAGTATTTTAAAACTTAGAAGTTATCGACTAGTTTGTTTATGTTTGGGAAGTGGGTAAGGTCTTTCGGATACACTTTGTATATGTCTATAGTTCACGCGTATGTGCCACATCCCATTGGTTTTTTTTGACTCAGACCACATTCGAGAGACACTAGTATAGGCCATTTTCCAATAAACCATCAATCAGGAGTTCTTTGACTTGGTCTTCAATGATGTTTTGTCTATCTTGACCAACTTTTCATTTGCTTTAGGACACTGCTTGGCATTTAAATGGATGGAAAGCCGATGAGAGACGGATTTTAGATTGATCTTGGGCATGAGAACGAAGACCAGCAAGGAAGGTCCTTGTTCCTTTGTAGGAACACAATTAGTTGGCCTCGTGTAGCCAAGGTAAAATATCCTCCAATTTTGGTGACTTGATCCACTTTGTTACTAAGTTGTAGGGGCATAAGCTCTCCTTTAGGTTGGAGACATGTATCTCAGATATCTTTGCGCACGTTAATTTACTTGGGTCAAGAGGATATTGGGGTGGTCCATAGTGACTAGATTAGGTTTCTAGGATGCATTTTTTGTTTCGAGTCTTTGTGATTTTTCGGCTTGAGTTGTAGCAATTTTGAGCCACCTCCTAGTTACCTTTAGTCATGATAATCTTGTTATCCTACTTCAATAACTCTATGGACAATTAAGTGGTGGAAACCACCGTTTCGAATGCATTCATCCATGGGTGGCCCAAAGATGAGGCTATAAGTGGAGGGACGCTTTATGGTAAATTGATAATATTATAACGGCATTATAATAGAAGTTAATAATCAAAACTATTTTTAAATTTTTTTTTTAAGTGTGAGAACTAATTTGAAAAGCAAAAGTTTATAAGAACTTAATTAAAAATGAGTATAAACTAAGGGACTAAAACTTTACTTTAACTATAAATATTTTACGATTGATGCATCAAAACTAAACTCCTTAATTAATACGGTAAAAACTCTTTAATTTTTCAATACTGCATATTTTTATTCTTTAAGTCTAATATACGCCTTTATTAACGCTGGGCTCATGAAACGGATCCTCATGTCTCAAGCTTGAAATGGGCTACAATGACGTAGGTTATTTTATTGTAATCTTTTGGGGCCTTCACTTACGGTTCCTAGGCCCTTGCTCTTTATATCAAAAAATTAAAATGCCGTTGTTATTAATTTAACTATTTGCCATCTATATGATTTCTCATAATCTAGTTGTCTAAGCGAAATTTAATTTAAAGTAGTTTTAAAACCTGAATAAAGAAAAAAAAAATCCCATGGTCAGTGCATTAATTGGAGAAATATATATGATTTTTCAATACATTTAAAAAGCCTTATTATGATTTTTTAAAATCTTTTTTTTTGACAAGAAAAAAAAAAGATTTTATGATTTTTTAAAATCTTTGATCACCATAACATCACCATACTTATTATTAGGAGACTAACCTATAGTTTTTCTTGATAATAAAAAGTTAAGGGTGAAGACTGAAGACTTTCTTTTTCCATTCTAATTTCTAAGGTTAGAGCAAATCATTAATCTTAACAGAGCTGCCAATGGGGATAAATAGTTGCCAAAAAATGCCTTTTTTTTATTCATCTCCAATTTTTCAAACACATCAGAAGTACATCAAGAAGAATCAACCATAAACAACTATAATTTTATAACATATTTCTAATAAACAAGATCAAATAATAATTTCAAAAAATTTAAACAATTTTTTACTCATTTTATTTTAATTAAAAGTGAGATAGAAGACCGATTAATAATTACCCACCGTCCAGACGAGATTCATCAAATAAACCTAAAACAAAAAACAAAGACTCATAATTTATTTTACATTATAAACACATTTGTCGCGTTCTGCGAAACTTTAAGCTCTAACAATTATGGGTGCTCAAGGACATTGGTCCTCATCACTAACGATAATTTATTTCTTTTTTGACTTCAAAATAATTCTTAGAACCCAACATTTCTCAAATGAATCAAACCTCAATTTTTAATAAAAAAAAAGTACTTTTACAAATTCTAAAACCCCAAATTTCAAGCAACTTGGAAAATTTCCGAAATAAAAAAATAAGGATTCTAATTATAGTATAACCTGCTATGATATCACATATAAGTTTTCATAAGATCTATTAAAACACCGAAGTTATTAATTTAAATTGCGTACATATTGACAAAAGTGATCTCACCAATTCTTTATGTGGGAGCACATACACACACGTATACGTTAAGAACAAAGTCTTCTACTTGAACTTTTTCTCATTTCGAGTGTGGCATCAATTGAGCAATGCACAATGTGAGGGGGTTAAGAGTCAAGTGAGAATCATGGTTTCTTAATAAAGCATTGATAACCTAATGTCCATCCATCATGGATATTAAGCTCACCTGACTCTACACTATATATAATGCATACTAATCCAACACACTTATCATGGTTATCACTCAAGCCATTCAGATAATAAACAACAAGCATGTTGACTCTAAATCCATGATGGATCATATAATCATGTGGGTCTCAAGGGAACATACCATACTATCAGTTCAACCTGTTTTAATAAAACAAAATATACATTAATCAATACAAACTGAAACAAAGAAAATTCTAACATAGGAAACATATATACAAATACAAATGATACACAATGTCCTCAACATTTCCTCAGTGTTACATCTTTCAATAGTCAGTTACACACTAAACATTAAGTAAATATGGGCTGAAGAAATTTAAGGACCAGTTAGCTCGGGCCTCTTGGACATATGAACAAAGTATAAACTACATTGATCCATTGCAGAAACTTTCCGACCGAACATATATGACCACTTGATAAGGAACAGTAAGTAAAATCACTTAGCAAGATTACAATGTACGTTTTGCTTTGGATTTATCACATAAAGGACAGAAACAGTGACAAAAAAACACTTTTTTCCTGCTTTGCTATTTCATAGTCGCTTTTAATTTGAAACGTGGGCACGCATGCACTCTTTTGTGTTGATTTAATCTACAAAGCTGGAATATTTAAGCTAATTGTTGTGAAGGACATAAAAAGACAGAGATTAAAGAGAAAATTAGAAATTGATTAGATGGCTAAAGGTTAGTGATATAAAGTAAATTGTGGCTTAATATTGACCATGACAAATCAACTAACTTATACCGTATTGTTAGTTTAGCAGTTTAGCAAATTCATCTTTAACTCATATTAACCAAGCTGACTATATATATAGTAACATCCTCTACAAGGTGGAGAATGTCTCCTTAGCATCCCCAACTTGTAATCAACAATAAAACTAACATAAATTAACAACAAACACCAATTGCAAAATATAACAAATCATGTCATAATCACATTGGTTAACAAAAAAAAAAAAAAAATTGAAAACAAACAATGAATGGTAATTCGCAACAACTAAGGTATAGAGCTTGAGAATGGATTCTCTACCTTTTGCATGGGAAAGGTGAAGTACTTTTCCTCTCACAGAAATGTAGGTTCGTCGAGTGAACCTAAGTGTGCCAGGCGAAAATGTTCGGGGCGCAGATCAAAATCCGTGAGGCGAACCAACACTTTTGTGAGAGGAAAGACACTCTACCTTTCCTGTGCTAAAGGTAGAGAATCCATTTTCTTAGAGCTCAATATTCGATCCCATTCTTTAACAGTAAAATTCAGAAAAGGCGCTCATTCAGGATACTGAGTTTGCTGGATTACAAAATCTTTTCCCATGTCAGATGCTACTGTTTGGAATGATTTGTAAATCAATCTTGGAAAAGTTGCTACTATTATTAGAGCCAGCTGGACTCCTTGTATGAACAACTCTAATCTCTGCATGGCAAGGTATGCAGCATATTTGATGTTGTATGAACCAGAATATGGATGAACCAAGAAGTTGTTAAACATGTCTGCCATTTAACTGTCAAAATAATAGCATGGAACAGTGAAACATCTTTGTGTTGCTTGTGGATATAAAGATTTGTGAACAAAAACAATTCTTCCTCTTTGGCAAGCCACTTGATGGAAGTTAGAATTGTTACCTTGACATTGAGTTTCAACTTCCAAGTACTGTTTGTCAACTTAACTATGTCTTGTAATTTTTAACTCCCCTCTCTTGTTCCCTTTTCCTTTTTGTTTGTCCTGTGGGGTAGCTTTTAAAATGGCAAAGGAATATGATTGAAATTAAGATGTTCATTTCAATATTGAGATCCAAATGCAATGTTATGATCGAAGAGCACTAAGTCTAAATTTACCATCCTATTTTGTTTGTTATGCTTGGTTCACTGTCTGTTTTGTGGATTAATTAGTGTTAAAACCTAAAGTCAATAATGACAGCGGGTGAACATGCATAAGTAAAAAGGATCAGAGAAAAAAAAGGCCCACAAAAACAAACAGAAACGAAAACAAAAGGACCAAACTTGCAATATTAAAATATGTATGACTTGTGAGACTTTAGAACAATGTTTTGCTCTTTTTGTTTTTTTCCCGTGTGCAGTGCAGTGATAATTATTGTTATGTGTACAGATAATTGAAAATTACGCCATTAAGTTAGGCTCCTATGATTTGTTATGATGTTTTCATATGAAAGGGAAAGAAAAAGAGACCTAGTCAATAATTTTTGACTTTAAAGTGTTAATTGGAGTGTTAGACCACTTGTCAGACCATACGGGAGTTCAAAAGTCTAGGAGATCTCCATCAATGGCCAAACAAAGAACCACATAAGTGGAATTAACATCATATATTCACCCAAAACGTTAAGACAATTTGAGAGCGTATTTATGTAAACAGCTTATTACATGTGAGCTCATTATAAATTTTTTATAAGTTCTTCTTAGTTTTTAACATAAACTTACTAAAAAGACTTTATAGGAAAGTCATAAGCTACCAATCAAGACCCAAGTCTTGTCTATGTGCTCTACAACATGGGTTAGGGCTAAAACCGAGCACCGGACACTCTTCAAGTACTCAGTCGAGCCAAATTTTAAACCACCGACCTCTCATACCACTTGTTGGAGCATATGGGAGCCGAAAAGCCAAGGAATCTTCATCAATAGGTTAAGCAAATAACCACATAAGTGATCTTGATCCAAAATCTTAAGATAATGAGTCATCTATGGATCTTCCCACTTATATATTCTCCACTTAACCCATTAACTACCAATGTAGGACTTTCAACACTAACACTTGAATTTCCAATATGGAGAAAACGGTTTATTTGAAGCAAGTGAAATAAACACATATACATGAGATTAAGGAGTGAAGTTAGGCTTTTGGAAATTCACCTCGTAATTAGTTGAACCTCATTGAATGATATAATTAAGAGTTATATTATTTATATAATATTTCTGAATATTAACACTATATTTTAGTACTCTGTCACACTTGATTATATTTTTTTATCATCATAGCAAGTCACATTACAAAGAAAAAAAAAACATGGAACATCACAGTGTCCTGTATGATGTCAATACGTGTGATGTACAAATAACTTTTCCCATAATTAATGTGATAGCATTCCTGTACTAGTTAACTAAGGCCATATGTTTACATTAGCAATGTGGGTATCAAAATATGTACAAATTATCAGTGTGCCCTTTATTCCTACAACAATCAGTTTACTATAAAGAGAAAAAAGAGCCCGCTCAGCATAAGGGAAAAAATGGATAAGTATATATGCTTTATCAATCAAGCATCAAATTAAATATATAAACAGATGTTCTGTTTCTCGCATAGCAGAGATGGGTAGCCAAACCTTTAATTAATCACTATTTGAGATTAGTCTTACATATTGATTTTATTTTCATCATTCTTAAGATCACAAATGTTTTTTTGAAGAAAATGGAGGGACAAAAAGAGAGAAATCAATCTCATCATAAAACACGCTCGAGAGCTAGTTGCAGTAGGCTTGGTGAATTAGGGAATGACAATGATTTTCACCCAAAGTATATCACGTGCAGAATAAGGTGTGGGTCCCACAATTAGGGACATATCATTAGTTAAAACTAATTGTGCAGCATTTGTTGACTGGAACTATTTTTGTTGTTCAGGAAAACTTTGTCATTTGGTTAAGTATCCTTATCAGGCGGCCGGGTAAAGCACATTGCATGCATAAATAAATAAATAAATACACAAACAGCATAAATAATCTCTATTTAAAGTTATCTTTAAAATAAGTAAATAAAATGTATATTATTATAATTTTCATATATTAATATTTAATAATAAATATAATTTTGTTCACTTTTAACGATAAATTTATTTTAAAAGAATTTTATTCAAGTATACATGATCGATCAAATAAAGAAGGAATGGTGGTGGCACCAAACTCCCTTTTTTTTGTCAATAAAGGCTGCACTTCGTGTTCCTTTTTCCTACTACACGAAAACAAACTTTAACTAATTTCAAAAGGTGTCACTAACACCCACAAAGACCATTGTCTAGTAAGTTGTGACCTGTAGAATAGCTTACCCTCTACTCTAGCCTCTTATCGATCAAACCGACCTTTTTTTTTCGTAGGGAGGAGGGTGGAGGTGGATATTTAGATTTGCTTGAATGGGTATTTAATTTACAGGGACTCTACCAAATTTGACATAAAAAGAGCAGACTATATCACTAGTGCAAGAAAGCCTTTTAATGTCGGTTAAAAAAGGCTTTTAACGTCGGTTATGGGGGCGACGTTAATAGAAAAGACGTTAAAAGTGTGTCTTTTAACGTTGATTGGAAACGGACGTTAAAAATCATGATTTTAACGTCGGTTAAACATAATAATAGACGTTGAAAGTTATATTTTTCACTTTAGGAAGCAAGACTGAATGGTGGCCGAAAGATTGACGACGGTGAAAATTGCAGACTTGAGGCGCGAAAATGACCTAAATGAGAAAAGAAAGTGGAACAGAATGAGGGGAAAGAATGAGGGAAGAGAAAGGAGAAAAGAAAAGATATATACCAGGCAGAATGAGGCTCGACGATCGTAGCAACAGCGGGCGCGACAGTCTCAATGGCAGAGAGAGTGAGGTTTTTGAGAGAGAGAGACGTTGGAATAGTGAAAGGAGAAAAGGGCACGCGGGAGGGACTTAAAGTTACAAAAATTAGAAACTTCTTTTAACGTCTGTTATTTAAGAAACAAACGTTAAAAACATCTTTTAATGTCTGTTATTATCATAACCGAGGTTAAAAAGTCATACATTAACGTCGTTTATTATAATAACAGACGTTAAGATTCTTTTCTTTACTTTTAATGGCTATTATCTAAATAACCGACGTTAAAAGTGCCACCGCCTTTTTAACATCTGTTTTAACTTAACCAATGTTAAATCATGTAACAAACTTTTAACGTCTGTTATCTGAATAACAGATGTTAAAAGTCAATGTTTTAATGACTTTTAACGTCTGTTACTCAAATAATGGACGTTAAAAGTATTTTTAACGTCTGTTATTCCAATAACCGACGTTAAAAGTGCATTTAATAACCAAATTAATTATGGTACTGTCATCGCATCTTTTTTAACATCCATTTTAAATTAATAGATGTTAAGTCTTGTCGTGTGTAACACCTCACCTTCTCGGGTGTCACTTTCGTAACCGCAAACACTATAAAGTAGGAAAAGATTTGTTGTTTGCTTTTAGAAAAAGATTTTCTTTACTTACATCTTATTTACTATGAAAAACGTGATAGAACTTTTTCTTCTTATAATATTAAAGAACATATACTCACGATGATATTAGCATAACTCACAAATATACGTATGTATATATAGGAAAACATTATCCATTAAAATCCATCAGTCTACCCCACGGCCACCAGAAGCCGACAATAGATTAACCCAAAAGTAACTACCACATAATAAACCTAAGCTGGTCTGACAGAAGAAGTCTACAGAACACAAAGTGTACTACCCCGACATCGGTTGTACCAAAAGGACAGGATCACGTTGTCACCAATGCACACCTCTTCGTCGTCGACTTTCAGCCCTCAAGCTAGAACGATCTAGGGAATTGCTAACAAAATATCTATACGTATATCCAAAAACATAACAGGGTGTCCAACACGTACAGGTAAGGGTGAGAAACCAATAGATGAATCCAAAAACGACAACTACATGTCCAAACACAACCAACAGATTCATACAAATATATCTCACCAAATATCATCATCATGCATCACATAGTACAACATATATATCCATGTACTAACAGTAAACATACACGGGTTTCGTACACCACAATCAACTTTATTCTCTAAAGGTATGCATGATACTTCCGTATATCCCAACTAATATTCAATTCTAGATTTCCGGGAATCCCATCACCAAAAGAATGAGTTGATCAGACTCGATTGCCAATCAAGGCACACCCTATTTACCATATCACACTGACCAACACGGGGTACAATGCTTTTCCTTATATGGATTTCATTACCACACCGCGTTGTCCAATCCAAGCATAACGCTTTCCATTACATGGATGTTATTTATCATGTCACGTTATCCAATGCAGGCATAACGCTTATATGGATGTTATTACCATATCACACTGTACAAATGCTTTACATTATATGGATTTCATTCATTGTCTATCAAGATCCAATGACACATAATGACCTACAGTCATCACGAGGTTTCCTATCATCAGGGTCCCCTATTTCACGGCATATCTGCCCCACACAAATACATGAGAAAACTACTTGGTTTCCGTCGGTGTATCTTTATCGTAACAATCTTTCCTCGTTGTAGCATCAACGCTAACAACCATCATAATATCTTATACTCTTTAAGTCTCAACAAAATTTTTCTCAAAACAGGACATCTAGTTCAAAACAGCTCAAACCCAACCATCCCTAACCGATGCACCAGTTTAGGATTTTGGATTCAAGAGCACAAAAACATCCTCAAGCTTACAGGACCACAAAGATCGTCCCTCAGCCGACAGGACCAACAACTAACACGGATCCTTGATCCACGTGTTTTTGCAAAACCCTCGAACCTCGACGTCTCGATTTCTAGTTTCTAAGCTTAAAAACCACATTTCTTGAATACTCAAAAACCAAAAACCCAAATCTCCAATACTTACACAAAGTCCTCGGGATCGGTTTTCCATAAAACAAAACGTGGTCTAAAGACCATTTCTTTTCCTTTCGTCGTTTTTCGGTAAAACACAAACCTTAAAACAAAGCTTGCAAAAACCCTTTTCTTTGGATAAAACCAAATTACTTGAAAATCACGTTTCTTAAAACGCTCTTACTCAAATGGTTAACTTTATTAGTTTAAAAACTAATAAAGGTTTCTATAAACACTATTTATCTTAAAACATAGTTTTTCGTTATTAAAACACATTTTCACAACTTTGCCCTTTAAAGTTAACTTTTCCTTAAAAGCAGCTATTTATTATTATTTTATTTAAAAAGAGATAATTATTTATTTTCTCTTAAATTAAATTGGGAAACAATAAAACATATTTATTTTTCTCAATTCCACATCTCAAGCTTTTAAAGCTTTTATGTGATACGATATCGGATCTTAATCGATATTAGGTCTTCTAACGCCTTAAATCCCACAACAGGGCACACGATACACCCATACAATTATTCAACAACAATAATATCATGTATCAGCATACATCAGCAGTTATGTCATGCATAGTCAAATCAACAGCAGTAATTAAAACACTCCACCAATAATCAGATAAAGACATTTATTTACATTACAAACACCCAAAGCAGCATATAGTTGTCGGATTTGAACTCCTCAGGTTTATCCCCTTACCTCTTGAAGTTCCAAGGGTAAGCAGTGAGCACCCGATCGATCCGGAAACTTGCTCGACTAGCTGTCGGTCACTACATACACACAATCAATAAAGGCATTAACTCAAAAATACAAAGATTTCTCCTATTGCACTACCCCTAGGGTTCGGCCCTTTGACTTTAAAAATAGCTAGGGAGCTCCAAAAATTCTCATTTCTTGGGTAACACCCTAACTAAGTGAGATAACCCTAGATACCAACTCAAAACATCAAAAACCAACCAAAAAGCCTACCCTACACTTAAGGGGGGTCTCGGCCTCTCTCTAAAAAAAATAGCTAGAGAGATTTCTTGGCTTTTAGCTCTTGGATCATACAAGTATGTCATGAACCTAGGCCATAGAAATTGTTTTGGTATTAAAAGGATTTTTCTACAATTTTTCATGGATTTTTGAAGATTTAGGGACAAAACCCCAACTTCTATGATCATGGAAAAAATGTAGAGAGAAAGGAGAGATTGAGAGAGATAAAGATTGTGATCTACCTCCTAGAATGATCTACTTTAAAAATAAGTGAAGGTTGCTTCAAGAAGTTTCAAAGATTAAGCTCCAAAAATGGAGTTTTGTGAAGAGAAAAAGAGAAAGGAGAGAAAGAAGGAAGATGAGTGTGTGGGAGGGGGGCTGGTAGAAAATTTGGGGGTGAGGAGAGTGTGAGATTAGATATTTATTTAGCTTGCTTAGTAATTAAGTTAAGGTAAAATGGTAAAAGATAATTAGTAAAAAGATTAACCAAGGGCAATTTGGTCAATTCACGTCCCGACATTTTGAAAAATCCTCACGACATTGGTAGGAGTCCCCAGATGACTTAACATAGCCTTGGTATGAAAATTATCGGCTCAAGGTTCTCGAAAAACTCTAATACGGGTCGAATCGTCTCCCGGATCGATTATCGGTCCGAATATAAAATATTATTTATATTTTTGGATGTCAAGACACATTTTAACAAAAAGTTAGAGGATTGAATTCTATGACTAATGGTTCTGACCGTTAGTCAAAAAGAAGTCTTAATAGTAGTAAAACACTACCATCTGTGAAACATTGACCGGGTTCCGTTTGAGTTTTCGGCCCAAAATTTAACCGTAGGCTCCTACGATTATTTGGAGCATGAATATGATTTTAGTTTTCCAAAAATCATTTTCTAAAACACAGATAAAAATATAAACTCATTGATATAGTTTACTGGTCTTAGAAAGCATAAAAATTAGGGTGTTACATCGTGTTTTGCATATTTTCCACTAGTGTAATAACATGTAAAGAATATTTAGCTTTAAGATTACAAGTGTAAGAGAAGATTATGTGTAAGAGAAGATTATGTCAAAACAAGAAAAAGGTTACGACAGAAGAGCAACAATGTTTTGCTAAATTATGAAGTCGTAAAAGTAAAGTCTCATTAAAAGAAAAACTGAAATTATCCATAGAAAAAAGCCGAATGTTAATTATCAACGAATATTTGATGGTCAAGCATCTGCCAACAATTTGCTCGTCAATAAATAATAGTGATGGACAAGGCCTCAAGCCGTCGGTAATCCAGGCAGATAGATCGCAAGACATGTTAACGATAAGCAACCGTTAATTATTGCAACGACTTGAGAGTTGGTAAATTTACTGATCGTTTTTCCGTTGATAATGTGTGATGACATTGTTGACGTCTACCCCAAGGTAATGTTTAATGATATTAACCACGACATGGTCATTGGTAATGTTGATGTATATATATATATATATATATATATATATATATATATATATATATATATATATATATATGATTTTAAAAAAAATGATAAAATTATATGAATTATTAGCATCTATTTTTAGTTTATTTTAATATATACAAATTAAGAGTTAAATTTGATAATCATAATTTTAATATTAGGAACAATAACTCAGTAATTTACAATAACATAATAAGGAACAACAATCATTATCTAATATCATTTCCATAATAACCTTCAATATTTAAAAAATATATATATATAATTACCCTATATTCATTATTCATTATTTTTGCCGCCATAGTTGACAAAATTGCATCCAAGCCCTTCTTCTTCTTACGTCAATCATTTTCTTTGTATTTTTATCATTTATGGTGTTTGTTAATACATTGATTAATGTGGTTGGGGTTGATACATTGATTTTAAAATTGGGGCAGATGGGTAGTAGTTAATCATTTATGATGTTTGTTAATCATTTTCTTGCAGTCATAATATTTAAGATTTTGAACCAAAATTGGGGATTTGTGTTTGTGTATGTTGATAGTTATGGTGTGCAATTTATTTAATTAGGTATATTAAAATTTTATTCCTTTAACATTTATGCCTTTATCTTCATATGTATGATAATAATTTGTATTGAATTTTTTGGAAAAAGATTGCCCCCAGTGGCTCCAGGTCCTAGATCCGCCACTGATTCAGAATATAAGGCACTCTCATCATCTTCAAATTTTGGCTCTTCACTTTCTTCTGTCGAATAATCTACTTTGACATCTTCATCTATAAGCTCCTGGATTGATGATAGATTGGCAGCATTCACTTCTTCACCATCGGCTTGTAAATCCCGCAATCCAGAAATAGGTCTAACTTCAATGATTTCATTGACATGTGACATTTTTTCCACTTGGTAAGGCACTTCTTCCTCTGTGTCACCGGCTTCGACATGACCCCTTGGTACCTTCTCTACATTTGGATGTCCACAATATTATACCATGGATTAACTTTTGTACCCATATTTGATGGACCAAACCAATTACAATAAATAACATTACTCACTACAAGAATTCGCTGATTTGCTGACGACAATAGAGCTGTCATTAATTGCGTGATTACCGACGGGTCTAGCTATTGGTAATGATCAGCCAATGGGTTACGTTCCTGATTACCGATGGTCTGGACTGTCAGTACTGGATTTTTCATTAGCGATGATGTGGTCGTTGGTATGTCCGTCAGTAGGTTTCATGTGTATTTGCGCAAAAATTTTCGCGTGGAGTTACCGACGGTTTGGGCCATCAAAAATTATGTTTTACATTACCGGTAGTGTTGCCCGTCTGTAATTGACTTTTAACATTACCAGGCAGTTAAATATAATTTTAAATTACCGACAGTCCCAACCGTCGGTATATGACAATATTCATTACCGACGCCCTTGCCCGTCGGTAAGTGGCAGTTGGCATTACAAGCCGCAACATCTCTTTTCAGTGTTACCCATGGCCTTGGCCGTCGGTAATTAAGTAAACTAGTTTCCACTGTTATGGCCGTTGATACCATCAACATATACGCGGGCATCGTCCCTTTCCCTATCATTTCTCTCTTCTCACAAAGTTTCTCCCTTTCTCTCTGCAACCACTGCGAACTTATCTGCAACCATCACCAAGACTGCGTCCCATCTTCGGCAACCACCACTGCGAACTTCTCTCCAACCACCACCACGACCGCATCCAACCGTTCCAGTGCCTCCTTTTCTCTGAATCCTCTCCCTCATGAGCTTCTCTACAACCGTCCACCACCGCGAGCTTCTCTGCAACCCTCCACCACCACTTTCGTCTACGCACAAGTATCACTTTACTCTCCTCCCATTTCGTTTTCCCCATGTCATTTTCCCCGTTTTGTTACATTGACAGGAGCGGCCAACACCACACTCCTCCCTCTCAGGCGACACCACCACCGCGAACAGGTAAGTCTTTCCTTCTTCTTTGTTTCTGTTGGTGTGTTGAACATGAATGTATGAATGGTTGCTTCTCTATTTCTGCTTCGTCTCTGCTTCTATGTTGAAAGTCAATTTTTGCTTCTTCTGATTCTGCTTTCTGATTTGGTAATTGGTTGAAAATCAACTTTTGTGCTAAAAATCAATTTTTGCTTTCTGCTTCATTTCTGCTTTCCATTTCTTTTTTTCATTAGGTATTTCTAGATTTTGTTATGCTAGTTCGTGAGTTGTTGAAGTGTTAGGATGAAGTGTTCCATTAGATATTTGTTCCTGAAGTATTTCAAAAAATCAATGTGTTCATGAATGTTGTCCTGATTTTTTTTAAACTTGATACGTTCATGAATGTTGTCATGATTTTTTCCATTTTGCTTTCTGTTCCTGGATGCTAAATAATTAAATGTTTAAATCTTTAGTAATTAAATAATTTTGGATTTTGGATTTAAATAGTACATAAGACTTAATTTTAACAAATTAAAAAAATTAAATAGAAAATAAAAATTAACTAAATAATGTCTAGGCCTTCGGTAAATCCAAACAAATGAATCCACCCTAAATCACGCAAAACATACAAGAGGACTTTTCAAAGGATTAACTATTGGTAATGTTACCGACGGCTTGTTGTCCATCGGTAAAAAGCCGATGATAGAGTTAAACATTCTTGTCGAAGTCATGCAAGTGTGTGTGTGTGTGCGCGCGCCCGTGTGCGCGTGCGTGCATGTGTGCGTGATCAAGATTAAAACATAGGTGTATCAAAAATAAAATGCGACCAATTATAATCAAATGATATAATTGTGCAATGTAAAGTGATGTGTGTAAGTATAGGAAAAAGATCGAATCTCTAAAATGTGATTTTTCACATGATAATGTCACATGAAAGAGAAAGATAGATACCAAAAAGAGTAATGATACTTGATACGAAATTCAATTCGTACGTTAACTACGAACAATGCTTAAGTATTTTTTTGTCACGTATGAATACTCCCATGGTGATTTCCGCTCTACCAAGATTTTGATTGGTTAATTTTTTTTTTCCCATTGGTGATTCGTACATTTCATTGTTGAACTAAATAGCGCAGCTGTATAACAAATTCCATAAAGCTCTGTCTGGGTTAATTCCATATGAATTATCTTTGTGTCTATCTTTCATGCATGTGACCTCGTTATCTGGGCCGACTCAAGGATCAAGCAACAAAAGTCCTTGCTTTAGACTTCAAAAAGAGTTATTTACACTTTAAAAACAGTTAGGACAGAGGCTAATTAGTGTCGGCTTGGGCAACATATGCCAAGTTGCAAATAACGTATTCTAGCGTCGGCCAGGTCTACGCTACCTTTTTCTTACAAAAAAAAATCGTTTCAAAAGTTTTCATCTCAAAGTTTGTTTTAGATTTAAATAAGTGTTGGACCGATCCTATTCGTTAGGTAAAAATTCACATGAAAAGATCCATTTCAGTGTGCATATCTGACATTACCCGATCTACATAGTACATTACTCGAGAAGGATTCTTGGATTTCAACCTTAGCACCCACCTTATTGTACGTATCTTATTATATGGATGCAGAAGCATTGATAAAATAAAAGTAGCGTGGGAATTTTGGTTATAGATACGCACATAAAGTGGAAAACGAGGTAATTAAGTACGTCTTATATCATTAAAATTGACAATTGTAATATAGTATATGGTGCATGAATGTGGCAAAATCTCAAGTTCGGTGAAAGTAGACAAAATCATGTTATTTCCAATAAACATAAATGATGAGTTGAGGCGATAATAATCTCAATTGTCTAGAATAATAACACAAGTTCAAAAAAAAAATTTGTGTTCAAGCTCAAATTTGAAAAGTTCAAATTTTTAGAAGACATTTTTTTGTAAAGAGATTATATAAGCTTTGCTGAATTAGTTTCATAAGTGATTTAAATAAGCTGAATTTATAAAAAGAATTTAATTGATATATATTATCAGTGTAAAGATTTTTTGCAAAGACAACCAATCAGAAATTGCCACATAAGCTAAAATGATTGACTATTATCCTAACTACCTTAAAAGTCACACACACACACCATGATTTTTGATTGGTTGTCAATGTAAAAATCTTTATACTGATAATGCATAACAATTAAACTCTTATAAAAATATCTCATTATTTTATAAAAATAACAGTTTGTATATAAAAAAATAAGCTTAGTTTGAACCCACAATTCATATTGCTTTCATGGGGTCCACTATTATATGGATAAATTATTAGGGTTCGACAATTTTCTTAAGCAAAAAATTCCTCACGCATATCAATAGATTTAGGTTTTCTCATTACTCGACCTCCAAACTCGAATGTTAAATTTCCCTACCATTAAGAAATAACTAGCATAATAGTGACTGCAGATTGGAGAGACCTAATAACCATTTAGAAAAGAATTTATCAACTCTAAAGTGAGTGGAGCTTTAAAGTGAGAAAGTAAGACGCTATCCACCCTTAGATTATATAATGGGTTGAGATCTCTATATAGTTAATAAAATCAATGGTGGATAGCCTTTACTTTCTCACTTTAGAGCTTCACTCATATTAGAGCATCACTCACTTTAGAGGAGTCAAATCCGAAAGAAAAGAATTTGGCTCCTCTTAAATATAGATCTCAAATTTTTTACAGCATCAATCAATAATAAATTATAATATGGGTGACTTTTAAGATAGTTAAGATAAGAATCAAATATTTTTATTGATGAGGCAATTTATAATTGATTGATCAATAGTGTAAAAAAATCTTTACACTGATAATGCATATCAATTAAATCCTTACATATATTGACTCAGAATTTAAAATCTTAAAATCAACTTAATTAAATTCGTTTTAATTGATTTTGAATAATTAGGTCATTTCAAGCCAAACTCAATAAAATCCAAACACATTGGATTTGGATATGGGATTTATAAATTTTTTACCCAAAAAACTGATCATTTGGTCCAATTTCCGACCACCATTTATTATTATTATTATTATTATTATTATTATTGTTGTTGTTGTTGTTCACCAAGTTGCCCCATGGATGACAATTTCCACATGTGTGTGGCATCTCCGTGCGGACTGTCCCGAGTGGGACCCCGCAGAATTTTTTCCCTGCGGAGACGATGATGGGTGAGAAAATTCCGCTGAAGGCATTTTGGGGACATGGATGGGAAACATACTCCCCGTCCCGTGGGATCAGCGTCCCCGACAAGAATATTACAAAATATCCTTAATTATAAATGTGTGTGTATATATATATATATATATATATATATATATATATATATATATATATATATATATATATATATATATATTAGTAATTTGAAATATATATTATTTTATTAAATTAATAAAATATTGAAAAAATTCAACCCTAAATTCCAAATCATATTCAGTTCATTAGTTCCTCCTCGATATGACTAATTCTCTGCACGGTATTATTTTAATAATTAGCACCATTACATTGTTTCTTCTTTTTTAACAAGAATAGCAAATTTAGACTCTCCGTCCCTCACAAAGAAGATCAATTCCGATATTTATTCTAATATATTGTTGTATAATTTCCTCTTTCGGATATGTACCAAAAATAGAACTTATTTATAAATAATTATATTTTAGTCTTGGAGGGTGCTTTCAATTTATGCTTTTTTTTTTTTATAGTTTTATATATTTTCTATTTTTGTTTCTTACCAGCTACTTTTTCAATGGACTTTCAGGGTCCTCAAACTCCTTGTGGGGATTCGCATGGATCCGCGTTGAATGGGGACAGGGGAGAAAAGCTCCCCATGGCAAGGATGAGAGATGGGTATAGGAGCAAAATGGGGGACGGGAACGAGAAGTGGGAGAGTACTCTCCGCTCCCGCCCTACTCAGTTGCCATAACTAATGCTGACAAGATAGACTTGTGACACGACATATTTGTGCCTTTATTGTGAAATTTGATCTCTCTCAATAGTAAGCCTCTTGAAGTTGCTAAATGCAAAACCAAATTTAAAGAATTTTTTTATGTAAGCAAAAGTTGTATTAAAAGGAGTATAAAGAGTACTCAAGCTCATTACATCAAACACTTTATAATCTGAAATCTGTAACCAATAATACCATGCATAACATAGCCAACAAAGGAAGATTACAACTCAGAACCCCCAACCACATTTCAAACCCAAACACTATCTACAACAGAAGCAGAGTTGAAACCATCAGAAAAACAAAGAACCACAAAAAAGCCAACAAAAAAAAATTACAACTCAGCACAGACTACAAGGAATAATAAGCCATATAGTGACAGCAGAAAATTGTAGGTAAAAGTAAAAAATCGTAGGTATAGCCCCGAAAACCTATACCGGTAAGCGTTTGGATCCGTGGCCAATAGTTCGCTATACCTAAGGTTTTAGTGACAGTTGCTATGTCTGCTGGTAGAATACATACAGATATACCCATGGTTTATTTTTCGTTGGTATATGTTTTAGTAACAGATAATAATTTGTTATACCTACGATTTTGTCACCGTCACTATAGGTTCTAGGGACGGTTTAGAATCCTAGCAGAAAAAATAATTGAACATATAACTACAATAAATCGTCCATTACTATAGGTTTTAGTGATTGATCATAATTTACTATACCCACGGTTTTGCCTTGTCACTTTAGATTTTAGTGACGATATTTATACTAATAATAATAAATACCACGGTCTTTTATAACGTTGATCATATTACAAATCAAATACACGATAAAATAAGTAAATATATTTAAGAACCAAAATAAAATAAAACTTCATTCATATTGAAAATTAACATAAATTCTTACAAGTGTATCAAATTACACAAACATGTCCACCTAAAAGTAGCATACTAGCATAAAGTACTCGATGCTACTTTGATTCAAAAGGTAACCGATGGTTCCTGACTTTATCCGGTTTCCACAACCGTAATCAATATGCACATAAAGTCTTATAACAATCTAAAAAATTACAAAGAAATCATATCATGTTCACCTAATTGCCAATTTTACTGTCAAGAACAAATTTTCTTCCTAATCATCACCCAAGTAAAAAAAAAAACATGAATAATAGCATAGCTATAGAAAATATTAACAATATAATTTTAGTGAGAATAACTTAATATAACTAAAACTCAAATGGTCAGGGGCACTAGATCTCGTACAAAATAATACATCTCGTACAAATCACAACATGAACATTGAAATATGAACTTTATGAGAAAAATATAATATACCTGTCGTGCAGTCTCTATAATGTCATTAACATCTTCCCCAGAAAATCGATTTTGAAGCAGAAGGTTAGCATTAGGGACGAGGGAATTTGTAGTTGGCTAAGAAGATTTACTGCACATCCTAGATAGTTCCATATGCTAACTAGAAACACAAAAGTAGTGAGTATCCCAATTTAATAAAAGCTTTGAAACGAAATTACACACACATCATTTAAAAACAACCATAGAAGCTCCTTCAAATAGCATTCAATAACATTCAACATCATCCTCAAAATATATAAATCAAGAATATGACACAAGCTCCGGATCGAAGCGATTATTGAATGCAACTAACATACACACATCCACTATCAATGCCTTTATGTGCAAAAACAAATATTGAAGAATAAGTTTAGAAGTGATGGAAACATTTGGTCTCATCGGTTTGGGGAAAATCTCCAAAAACCTAACCAAAAGAATCGAAACCCTCTACAACCTAGACAATGGTCTCGACCGAAACTGGTGCGGGCAAAGGGAGACGACACGACGGTGGGACGCGGTTGGAGGGACAGAGCGTGCCGTTGTTGGAGAATCAGAGTCACGGTGATCCATGGTGGTCACGAGGTCGCGGAGAACACTTTGGGCAAAAGAGAATGAAGGAACATTTGGGTTTTCAGAAGCAAAAATAACGAGAAGGAACAAGGATTTTTTGGCAAAAGAGAACGAATTGTGCTTTGGTGGTGTTTCTGAAGCAAACGAAAAAATATTAGCGGGGAAGGGAAAAATCTCTCGGGAGTTTTTTTATTTCAATCATAAATTTTATTTTATTTGTTTCAAAATCTCTTGGGTGTAATCTATACCCATATTTAGGGAATCTATCACTAAAGCATATAGTGAGGAAATCAAATATGTGATGGTATATGTTGTTTATACTTAACGGTTAGCCTAAATTACTATTTTGGTCCCTCACTTGTTTTAATTTAATCAACTTGGTCTTCTATTTTAAAAATATTCAAGTTGGTCCCTTACTTGCCAAACGTTAATCAATTTGGGACATCATATGCTAATTTTTTCAAAACTCCATTTCCACTCACTGTCCCCTTCAGAAGAAAGTTCCACCGATATGATTAAAGGTGTGAATTCCTGATCAAATAATTTGATCTCCCATGTAAAGAACCACTCCAGTAGAACAGCCACTTCCACTTAGCTTCCTACCAATCACCCAGTTCTAAAATCAAAGTATTCCTATTATCTGACATGAGAAATAATCTATTGTAAATGGACCTCTAATTATCACGCCCAACCCGAAATTCGTGCCAGAACGAAGTGTTGCCACCATTCCCTATTTTTCCTTAAGGCCAAGGAGAACCACCTATGAGGAACATACTTAAAATTTTCTAGCAGACTAATGCCTTTCCACCAATAGGAAGAATTACAACCCAAGCTGTCAGACGCACCAAAATTCTCCTCATATCTTGATTTTAACACCGAGATCCATAGTGAAGATTTCTCTCTCAACCTTCTCTATCCCCACTTGCTAAGAAGGCTAATATTAAACCACTCCAAAATTTTAACCCCCAGCCCATCCTTGGATTTTGGCTTACAAATATTCTCCCAACTAACCTAGGTTATCTTCTTAACCTGGCCACAAACGCCCCATAGGAAAGATCTTTGAATCAGAGACAAAATTTTCAATATCTTCCTTGGAGCTTTGAAAAAGGATAAGAAATAAATTGACAAGTCAGACAAAATAAATTTAATAATCACCACCCTTTCCTTATAGAAAGATTCCTGGTTTTTCAAGAGGAGAGCCTAGACCTTAAAAAGAAATTAATCCTTATTAACTTGAGTATTCAATAGTATCTATCAGTCTTAGGATTATAGGAATATAGCCTTTGTCGTTAGACATGTGTTTGAAGGCTACAAATTACAAGGTTAGACTGTCCATTAGGAATAGATCATTAGTTGAAACTTTCATTAATTATATTCGCTGCACTGCCTCACTTATATATATATATATATAGGTGAGATCAAATTACATCAGTGTAATACTTGGATATTGTTACATCATTCAATAACATCTCACCGGATAAATATTTTTCAAAATCAATCGTTGGATTGAAAGTAATTATATCAATAAATTTTTACACAAATCTATAATCATTTGCTATGTCATCAAGATACGTCAAGATTAACATCAGCGGTGTAATTGTATATAACCTTAATCTTGATGTATCTTGATGACATAAAAAATGATTATAGATTAGTATAAAAATTTATAGATATGATCTATATGATATTAACTTTCAATCCAACGGTTGATTTTGAAAAATATTTATCCGATGGGATATTATTGAATGATGTAACAATGTTCAAGTATTATACCGATATAATTTGATCCCTCCTAATATATATATATATAGCTGAAAGATGTTTTAAAAACCGAGTCAATCCAATTTGATTTGATTGTTTTAATTTTTTCCCTCCCAAATTAAAACCATGCCAACATGTAAACACCTCTATTAAACAATCTGAATTAATTATCACTACAAGTAAAATTGTTATATATTAACCATGATTATATGATGTCGAAAAGACAAAAAAATCGTCAGTAACTTAAAATTTCTGACAATCAACTGACGGCCACGTAGCAGTCAGGAATAACCACGTAGGTAATAATTTTTTATGGGCAAGGTGAAAAGAAGTTGGTAATTACCAACGGACCCAACAGACAATAATTTAAGTAAATTACCGACGATTAAGGCATTTGATAGTTTTATCACTTTAAACTACGACATATGCCACCTGTGATTGGATCACATTATCGACGGACCAAGCCGTCGGTAATTACCGACGACACTTCCAATGGAGACCGTGTAATCATTTTATTTTTTTTGAATTTTTGCCATATATATTTTTCTATTAAAATTAACATCGTATTGGTATTTATTTATTATATTATTAATATTTATTGATGAAGTATTTAATTTGTTTGATTAATCTATTAAATTTTGGTAGACACAATGCTCAGTAGATATCAAATGCGACATCATATTGGAGTATACAGAAAAATGAGATGTATATGCAGTGTAACAAAAAATAATTCGGGGCAACATTCCCAACATTCAGAAATAAATGAACAGACCATTTTCAGAGCAACATTCCCAGCATTCAGAACACAAATTTTGCAAACTAAAGCATTCTAAAACACTATTTAACAAGCAATTACACCAATCAATTACACCAAACCCATATGCATAAAACAATGAACACAAAATGAATTTCAACAGCACACGGAAAATACGCATACCTTGAGGAAAGACAAAGTTGTTCACACACCCACAAGCTCTAAACAAAGAGTCTCAACAAGCTGTTCACACCCATTACCCCAAAAAAAAAAACAAAACCACCACCAAGTCAGAACTCAGACAAAACCAAAACAAAAAATGAGCATACTTCAACCAAAAAAAAAATAGGTAGAGAACTCAAAAAAACTTAATCAAAGAGAACTCAAAAAAAAATATAATCACTCGAACCTTCATCAAACAAAGAATGAAACACATTGGTCGAATTTAAGACCATCAAAAGCATTACAATGAAACACATTATTCGAAAAAAGGCTACATTGCCACAAATAGAAAATCCTCATGAACCCAAACAGAGAACCCACACAGAATTTTTCAATTCAATCAATGCCATCTTTTCTAGCCCCAAAATGAAATCCTCTCTCAAAAAATGAACCCATATAGAGAACTCAAAAAATGCATAAAAACGCCAAAATAATAGAAAAAAGGTATTTGCATTTCAACAGAGGGTGGTGGTTGAGGAGGGGCTCTGGTTTCCCGAAAGGTGGTCGGAGAAGGCGCTCTTGCTGGAGAACAGAGAAGATGGAACGGTGGTTTGGAGACAAAGAAGATGGAACAGTGGCATCGGTCTCGTGAGGGTGGTGGCGGCGAAGTGGTAGTGGTAGAGAAGTGGTGGTGGTGTCAGCGGAGTGAGAGCAGATCCAGAAGGAGATGAGAGAAACAATGAAGAAGAAAAGTTAGAGGGGAGCAGCGGGCGAGTGTGACTAATTATACCTTACCGACGATCATTGCTAATCTACCGACGGTCTTTTCCGTCGGAAATAAAGTAACTACCAAGAGTCCAAGTTTTCGGTCAGGTAAAAAGAGATGTTGCATTCTCATAACACGAAAAGGCACATACCGATGGTTGTGCCCTCGGTGATGAGAAACAACATTTTCAACGACCTCCATCGTCATTAATATAAAAAAAAATATGTAAATGGTTGGTAATGTGAAAAGGCAATTACAGACGATGCTGACCATTGGTAATGCAGAACGTTATTTCCGAGAGACCAAGCTGTCGGAAATTTAGCAGGCTCTATTTTGTGCAAACAGTGCGAATATTACTAACCGTGTTATCGATGGTTGGCCTTCGATAATTATGAACTTTTTTATAAGCTAAAAAATATATTAAAGAGAGTATAAGGGACACTCTAATCCATATACAAAATATCCAAAACATGTAAATAAAGTAACAAGTTAAAGCATCACAATGAGGAGAGTCATCCCAACTATGTTGACATCACAAATCTCAACTATCATTTGCAACATACCACTTAAAAATTACAAAGAAACAACATAGAAACACGATCCAAATAAAATATCAGTAGCATAACTTAACAAATTGCTGGAACAATCAAAATTTCATTCGGCCAGAGCTTTATCTAATAATTTGGCAGTCAACAGCAAAAACAAATAAAATAGCAGCAGCTTCCCAAACCAAAACTGATTTTAGCCTCCCAAACTGAAATCAGCGAAAATATTGGTAGCATATGTTGGAATATTCTGTATTTAATTATATTTCAATGTCATAATGTGGGCAGATATCGTCAATTAATTATATTAGCTATTTATCAATTAGGAGTCTTAATTGATGTGATCAAATTAAGTGATAAGGCTAATTAAATTTCTGATTTGATAAGAAATTAGTTAATTGATATGGGCTAAATATGAGTGGATGTCATTGATGACCCATTTCGGAATAATGGGAACCCTAATTGGCCATCAACCTATATATAGGCTATGGTCCCCAATACACCGGACATCATCGCATACCGTCTCTTCTCCCCATCTGAAGAGCGACTAAGGCATAAGGAGTCCTGGTTGAGGAAGAACCACAAGCCAACGGGTGTTCATTACCCGTCTCTCTCTTTTCTCTTCCCCCTCTCTGCGTTTCAGGATTACTACCCTCCGTTCGTGAAGGTTGATGATCAAGTTCATCCTCTGAAGAACGCTTGAGGTTAGGAACATACAATGAATTCAGGTATTCCTATATCTTTGATAAATCAGCATGTTGTAGATCCTAAAGGTATCAAGTTTTAAGTTGTTCTTGATAATAAAGATGCATGTTATATATGGTTATTATGTTTCCGCAATAAAGTTTATGATAGCATGCCTTATAGATGATTATTGAGTTTAAATCTAACAGCATAACCCAACACCTCTGTTTTAATACATTGCTAAAACAAAACCAACCGCATAAAACCACTGTTAGCCTTGCCTCAAACTGACTGAACTTATACAGTGCATGAAATTTGACCACTGAAACCCAGAAACAAAGAATCATACAACTAATGATGTCCCCGACTCAAACATTCAGTTAGGTTAGAACACCAATCAGAAAAAGCCACTGGCGTTGGAAATTGGGCTAAAAGCCACTGCCTCTTGTATCGATGGTATAGTCGTCAATAATTGCCTGAATTACCAAGGGTCTTTTGTCCTTCAGCAAAATATCATCGATAAATAAGTAACTCTTGTAGTGTATATAATAATTTCATAGACAGAGACATTAAAATGTGATGGTAATAAAATAAGTCAAGAAAAATAATAATAAGTATCCTGGGGGCGCTTGTTAAGGAATTAAAAATATTTGTTTAATTTTATAGGCAAACGATGTATTCAATGCATTGAGAAATGAAGTTTTTTTTATTTTCGAGTAAAACATTGCCAATTATTGATTCCTTAACCAGTATCCTAAGGGTACTGGTTAGCAAAATATTTAGGTGACATTTGGTTTATGGAATGTTTTATTAACAGAAAAACTACGTTCCCAGAAATCTCATTCTCAGGAATGTTTCTTTCCCGGCCACCTCCACATTTGGGACTAGAGTTTGTCACTTTCATTCACAAATTGTATTCCTAAATATCTTTTATGCCTGAGAATGATTTTTTAAAACTTGTACCAAACATGAGAAACTTTGATTCTCATGCTTACATTCCCGGAAATATTAAAATAAAACTTATACCAAACGCTACCTTAAGTTAATAAGTATAACACTTTTAAAGTTGTCTTCTTTATGTGTAGTTTGTTGTTCCAATCATAGGAGTGTATTCCTTCCGGACCTATACATAAGAAAAAAAATACCTAAATTTTTTGAACTCAAATATAAGCAAAAGTCAATCAAAACAACTCTATTTAATGTCACTGTCTCAAAAATACCCTTTGGTTAATTGTTTTTTTTATTTTTTCAAGAGCATTATATATTCTCAAGAAACAACTTTCAAGAACATTATACACACCCAAGAAATGGTAGTTTAATAACTATAACTTATTTTTTACACAAATAAAGATAATTAAATTAATATAACTAACTTTCTTAATACACATGACGTTACTTTTTTTTGTTTATTTATAAATCCGAAAGGAATATGTTTTTTTCTCGAAATGATCTTCCACCAAAATTTATTTGAACGAACTTGAAATTTTAGATTAATGGTTCTTTGAACTTGTTTGGTAATCCAAAAGTGGTTAGGATTCTATGATGGAGTACGTGTTGATACTTGGGGACGTAACTAATTAGGTAGGATTTGGGATATTGAGAAAAACAAGATTCCAGAAATTGATAATCTTGGTCGTTACCGCAGCCCTAGAAAGAAAAATAGACTAATTAAAATCCGTGTTTAGTGTCTAAAAAATACAAATCAATGTTTGGTTGTTGCTTTTGATAATAACACATATTAAAATATAGGAAAATGCTGATTAATTGATAGTATAAAATTTTTTACACCGATAATATATAACAATATAAGTCAATAATTATTTATATTTTTTAATGTAAACTAGTTGGTTAGGTAGCAACTAACCTTAGGAAAAAGAGAGATCGAGTAAGAACGATTCTAGTAACTGTACGTTAGGTAGATGTGTGCATGCATATCCTCCCTTCGATGACTATTATAAAAAAACTTAAATGAAATATATATATTAAGAAAGTTGATTAATCTAATTGAATGTTATTAAAAAAATTAAGTGTATTATCTAAAATATCCTTCATAGAAAACTTCAATTTTTATTAAATACATCCCACATTGAGTTATTGAAATACAAAATTGATATTAAATGAACAGTATTTTAGGAATAATGTCATTAAATAGGATGAAAGTAATTAAAATTTGCTTATATATTTGATCAAAAATTTTGAAACTTTTTTTTTACTTATAATAATGTGAGGATGGAGTAACCAATTAAGCGACTAACTAGTAGTGTAGGTTTTGTAGGCAAACGGTATCAATCATGAATCATCATCTAATGTGTTTTTTTCCCTTATATACTTGGTCCGAGCTAGGGATTGAAATAAAAAATAACTTTTACTAATAGGATTTAATTGATATGCACTGTTGAAAAAAGTTTATATTGTTAATCAATCATAAACTATCACATCAGTAAAAAAAATTAACTTTTATATATACGTTAAAAGTCATCCATATCATGATTTCTGATTAGTTAACAGTGTAATAAACTTATACCATCAGTATATAATAATTAAACTCTTATTAATAAATTAAAAATAATTACTCCTTTGTTCACGGAAAAAAAATTAAAAATAATAACTTTTTATTAAATTTCAAATTAAAATATTAAAACATTTACATGAAAATTTTCCATTTTATTATCTCATTTTAAGATATTTTTAAAATAAAATATTTACTTTAAATAAAAATTACTCCTTTCTTTCTTTTCCTACGAATTCCTCCATCCAAACTATCCCAAACGAAATAAAATAAAGGCTTAATTGTACTTTTAGTCCCTCAGCTTTTTAAATTGTGTGATTTTGATCCCTCAAAAGATTTTATTGTACTTTTGTCCCTCAACTTCTTCAATTGTACGATTTTGGTCCCTCAAGAAATTTAATTTCACTTTTCATCCTTCAACTTTGTGAAATTGTGCAATGAAAGCCTTTATTTTGGTCCCTACAAGGACTAATTTTGCATAATTTCACAAAATTAAGGGATAGAAAGTGCAATTAAATTTCTTGAGGGACCAAAATCGTACAATTGAAAAAATTGAGGAACAAAAATATAATTAAAAATTTTGAGGGATCAAAATTCACAATTAAAAAAGTTGAATGACAAGAATGCCATTAAACCTAACATAAACTGTGGATGCTTTAATGTGGTTTACGAGTCTATTCGAAGCTTCAAAAACATAAAGTGATTCATGCATGCATGCAACAAAAGAAAAATTTTCGATAAAAAAAAGAATATCATACAGCAGGCGGGACACTGCCCCATGAAAGAGACTTGCAAAGCCTTTGTTAACGGCATGGCTTCGGCTTTTGAGTAACGTTACTAGGATCTTAATCGCAATATAAATCAAAATCAAAATCAACAGTAAAGTGCAAACTATATATGTACTTTTTGTTGCTTTATGCTCTCTTTTCCTTTTCCTTTCGCTTTCCTTTTTTTATTTTTTTACAGATAAACTTCCGTGCGCACGTGTTTGTAATTGATAGGGATAAAAGCAGAATACAAGAGGCAAAAGAATTGTAAAGATGCAGAGAAAAATTATCTTATTTTAAATGATATTGCTCCATTTTTTTTATCGATTTAATTTATGTAAAATATATGAATAAGTTAAGGGTTTTAGAAAATAAATAAAAAATATTTTTATAATAAAAATAATAGAGATGATAACAATGATGAGAAAATCATGAGTAATTTGCCATTTAGAGAATGTTTGAAAAGAAAATGTTCTCAACAAAACAATTTATTTTTAAAATTTTTTGTCTTGAATTCAAGCTAACATGTTTAATAAACTTAAGTAAAGTATGGAAAAGAGTTTTTATAGGAAAAATGATTTTTGGAGAAGTTAAAAGTTTGAATCTTTGGTTGATTGTTTTTAAACTAATGACATAAATATTATTAATCTAAACAAATAATTTCATATTTTTTAAAATTTATTATATAAAAATAATTATTTCTACAACTCAACTAAAATAAATTAACTTAAAAATCATTTTTAACAAATATATTCAAACATAAAACTTATCTATTATAATCGATTATAATTAATTAATTATATATGTCATTAATTATTGAAAGAATCTATTTTTCATCATTATTCCAAAGCGGTGAAGACTAGCTTTTGCATCTTTCGGATTCACAACAACATATATAGCCAGTAGGGGTGGCGAAATTGACCAACTCCTCCCAACCTGCCATTTACCCCCCAAGACGGGACGGGACGGGACGGGACAATCTGTTTTGACTATATGAATTGAACCCCCAACCCATCCCACTTAATGACGGGTTGGTCCGTTAAACACAAGAAAACATAAAATGGGTTGATGGATTGGCTTGTCAAACATAAGAAAAGATAAAATGGGTTGACGGATTGACCTATTAGAAAATATAAAAAATTTAAAAAAAAACTTTCATACATCATTTCTGTTTTTGTGAACAATGTAGACTGGATTAGGATGGGATGATTGGACTAGGATGGATGGGATGAGTGTGTAGTGTAACCCTAAGTCCTAATGAAAACAGGCCGTGTGTAAAAAAGTAAGGTGTAAAGAAAATAATTTTTTTAAGTACACAGGTTGTTAGGCTAACCCGTACCCAACCCGTCAACGACCTGTTTTTGGGTTGGTTAAGCGGAATAAATCAAAACAGGTTAGTGGATTAAAAACTCCAACCTAACACATCAAAATTGATAGGTTAAATTGATTGATCCGTCAGTGCAACCCATTTGATTAGTTTTCGCCACCTTTAATTTTGCCAACCCTAATAGCCAGCAACTTTAGTCAATTAAAAGAGCTTTACCTGTCCAAGCGCTGTCACTTTAATCGGGTAAAAAAATTCACCTTGCCCCTCATTGGGGCCAAAGCTCCTCTCCACGCTGGTAGATATACCACATATATTGATTGAGGGTGATTTTATGACCCACCAAAGGTGTATCATATTTCTTGTATTTTGAGTCTTTTACATATTTTCCCGATAAATAATAACAACGATAAAGGCACTTTGTCAAAAAATAAATTGATAAAGGTTCAAATTGGTCATTAACCAAGAAATAGGTAATATTTTGGATTTGAGAAATAAAAAATATGAATTTGACTCTTAAGAATATAAAATGTAGATTAAATTAGTCATTTTTAGAGTAATTTTAGGAACATTTTAGTCTTTATGAGTATGGATGTAAATTTTAGTCATACGCACGGATAATCGCGGATAATATCCCCAACGGATAGAAAATAGATACCTTAATAATTATCCATGGATAAACTAAACGAGTATTTTCTCTATCCGTGGACGAGAGCAGGTAGTATATATAGTATCCATACCCGCAGGTACCCACTAAGAGGTTAGAATATTTAATTACTTTTAAAAATATTAGGCCAATAGATTAAAATGATGCTCATGTGTGAATGGATTAATTCAAACACGCTTATGGATTAGTTTTATTATTTAATATTTTAAATTTTAATTTAATGACATGTATGATTATACTCTTTACATATTATATTGTTTAGTATATTTAGTATAATACTTTTCAAATACAAGAATTTCTAGTACCAGCAAGAAACTCAAATGCAGAATTAGTTTGATTTTTTTTTTTTGTAATAGAATTAGTTTGAATTTCATGTGTGAATGAAAAAATTTGTGAGGTGTTAAATGTCCATGGATACCCGTAAATATTGATAGATTTAATTAAAACCTCCAAGATAGATACTCGTACGGATATGGGGCGGGGATGAATACGAAATTCATCCAATGGAGTGGGTAAGAGGGGGCTACCACCCATATCCATCCGCCCCATTTACATCCCTACTTATCGGAGACTATATTGACATGTATTTTAGTCTTTATTAGAATTTTTTATTTCTCAAAAATCAAAATGTCACTATATTTATTGGTGGAGTACGGGTTTGAGCCTTTATTCTAATAATAAAAACAATTGTTAGCTGGTTTTGTCATATTGTTATTAAAAACCCCCTAATATTGTTTTCCACCCCCCCCCCCCCCCCCCCCCCCCCCCCCGCCCTTTATGGCAGTAGCACTCTGGCGATGGAACCTCAGGCCGGTAATGGGTAGTGGCTCTCCGGTGAGTTCAATAACTTCCCCTACTCAATTTACCAGAATCCAAATTTTCACCATAGCAACCAAGAAACATTAACTCAAAAATTTCTTACACAAAAAGGTTATAAGAGAAAAGCTGGTCAAAAGAAAACGAAAAGTTTTCACCATAAAGTTCAATCCTTTTGTAAAGGAGGAAGATAAGAAGCAGAGAGAGCCGAATCAAAACCAAGGGTTTGATTTTGATACATATTTTTCACATAATCAAATCGATCAAAAGTTGCCCGAGTTCAAATTAACCCCATTATCTACGTCAGTTTCTAAACACAAAAAATATAGCAATTAGTCAGTTTCATATTTTTTTCTTGCGTCAGTTTTCCAACCTCTTCAACCACCGCTGTTGAAATTCACTCCTGTCTCGTCATGGTTTTTTCACGCCGGAAAAGATGAACACAGTTCATGTCTCTCAACTTTACGGAAAATACACTTTTTTTTTTTTTTTTAATTTTTCACCTAAATTATTTAGAGCATGTATAGGACTTTGATGCAAAACTGTACATAATTTTTTTTTGACTAAAGGCCCAAAATTGTCGTCGATAAAGGTTCAGGGTACACTTTTAATCCCTTGGAAAATAGGTTACGATTTAATTCCTGAAAATAACAAAACAAGGACATATTAGTCTCTCCGTTAGCTTTCCCTCGCAGACGTCCGTTAATGTGATGACTTGTACGGTTAAATAGTTGATGTGCCCTTTAGTTTGTTGACTTATTCGGAATAAGTTGTTCCATATCAAGTCCGAATTTTTCAATTGTAGATTCAATAATCAGTTAAAATTTCAATATTTAACTACATTAACTATAACAAGTAAAAGCCCCTAGTCTAGGTGAATTGGGTTTAGACCGGAGCCCCCATCCCCCAAACAAACCAGAGTCAATGTAAAATTTCAATACTGAGCTACATTTTAGTTGATGTGATAATTTATGATTGGTTAATAGTATAAAAACTCTTTACACGTTTTTGGTGCTGTAAAAACTCTTTACATTGATATTAGAGCTGGAAATTTCGGCCCGACTTGCCAGGCTAGCCCGAACTATCCTGATTTCAGACTAGGCTAGGATAGGAAAATGAAGGACCGAACTAAATTCGGGTCGGGTCAGCTCGACCCGATCCGTTCACTTGTTATTGATGAACCATATTTTTAAATAAATGATCTTTCAATTTATTAATGATGAAAATATACTTATTTAATGACTTTTATGAAAAAAATGCTTCTTTACCACTTGTTTATATATTTTAAAAGTATGAAAATAAATAAATTAAATAGGAAATTTCCCTAAACTAAACGAAAAAAATATTTTTAGGTTTTTTTTTAGTTTAGAATAGAATTTCTATTTAATAATTATACCATAAAATAGATAATAAAATTAAAAATTAAATAGATAACACTAGGCTTTGTTGGACTGTCAAAATACTAGTCCGATCCAAATTCGGGTCAGCCCTGCCCGGATTTGTACTTTAGTCCATCGGATCGGGGCGGGCAGCCCGATTTGACATCTCTAACTGACATTGCATATAAATTAAATCCTATAAAAATATATGACTAAATTACCAATATTATGAAACAAGAATAATATTATATTTAGGGTATTGCTTCGATACCTTTAAAAAATAGAGGGCATTGATACCATGCTATGTGGACCCATGATTAAGTGACTAATGTTTTAATAATGTTATGTAATTTTTGATGTAATTGCTTTAATATAATTGCGTTGGAGTCCCTGTAATATTTATTTTCAAAGTCTGGAAAATTGAAAATAAATCCTTGTCTTTCATGACCTTCCTTTGACCACAATCTTAGTGAACTCCGGCCACCGCCACCACTCTTTTCTCCTCCATTGTCGCAACCCCTATCTCCCATTGCACTACCAAAATTCATTAATGAACATACCCAAAATAATTGCCGTCAATAGTGAATTAACCTCACCCAATACAGCGTGAATGCCGGAATGCATCTAAGCTTTGGCAACACACAAGATAGGGATAAAAGCATATACAGACAAATGCAAGCCTGTTACAGTCGTGGTTCTATTTCCAATTTTATCGAGCTAACATGCGTGGCTCACTTTCACTAGTTTGTTTTCTTCGTTTTAGGTTGAAATTTTTAAAATCAAGTTGGGGCTTCCTTTACTCACTATTATGTGACTACTATATTGAAATATCAAAGCAAAACGTTACCTGAATCGAGAGATCTGATCGGGTCGTGTTCGCGGGTCGTATGACCCGTTTTTCTACAACCGTGTAAGGAAGGAGAAGAGTTCCTCCACGAAAGTTGATACTTTAAAATCAAATAAGTGTCATCTACTTACATCAATGCGATGCATGGTGTGTTGGTTCGTGACCCTTACTTGCATTGATCATATCATAGTTTCGATCCTCATGTTTGTCATTTTTTAGATTAGCTTGTCTTTTTAAATGATAATAAAACCGCATGCACTATGAGAGGGAAAAAACAACGCGAGCTGGGGTTTGAACCCGCAACCCAGTTGTGCGTTTTCTCCACACTATCCAAAAACCATGGGAGAACCATATAACAAATCCACATGACTGAATTAAAATAGTTAGAAACTAAGTAAATCAATCACAACTTAACCCTAATATAATATATTTTAATGTCATATGATTCATATGCTCACGACAAATGTTAGACCCAATTCCATTAAAGATCTCATTTTATTCGAGACACATTGAGCCACTCAATATTAAGGCTGCAACGAAAAAGTCATTACCGAGGTCATTTTTCAACTTAGAAATCATTTTTCAGTATTAAACCTTATTAGTAATCACCCATTAATCAACCTTACCTATTAACTATTTTAAATATATATATATATATAATCCAAAGCGTAAGCCTTAATTATGAGATAATCAATATACCATTTTATTGTGTGATAAATATTATATTTTAATTAATTTGTTAATAATTTTAAATATTTATATAAATCGTATTTGTATACAATTATGTATATTGATTAATAATCAATTCTTTAATCCATACTTACAATGGGCATATACCTAGTATGGAACACATACTATTCTGATGCTCATTGTAACACGTAATCCTATAGAAATTTGTGAATAAACCACTTTGATGGCATATATTTACATTAATTAGTAAATATCAATACGAGATAATATTTTACCAAAAAAAAGTAAATATTAACTATTCTAAAAAATATTCATGATACTTATTTAAATTATAGATGCATCATAAAACGTTAAGTATATTTATAAGATGATTTAATAGCCAAATGAGAGGGTAGCTCTGACGGTCAGCGGTTAAATCTTGCTAGTGGGTTGTGGGTTCAAACCCCAGCTTGTGTTGTTTATTTTATTTTAAAGTATCAACTTTCGTGGAGGAACTCTTCTCTTTCCTTACCCGGTTGCAGAAAACGGGTCAAGCAACCCGCGAACACGACCCGATCAGGTCTCTCCATTCAGGCAACGATTTGCTTTGATATTTCAGCATAGTAGTCACATAATAGTGAGTAACGAAAGCCCCAACTTAATTTTGAAATTTTCAACTCAAAACAGAGCAAAAACAAATTGGTGAAAGTGAGCCACGCATGTTAGCTCGGTAAAAATGGAAATAGAATTGCTGCTGTAACAGGCTTGAATTTGTCTATATATGCTTTTATCCCTATCTTGTATTGCCAAAACTTAGATGCATTCCACCGTCCGCGAGCGGAAGGAAGAAAACGTGAAGGGGCACAATGGCATCCACTATATATATTGGGTGAGGTTCACTTGTGACGGCAATTATTTTGGGTATGTTCATCAATGAGTTTTGATAGTGCAATGGGAGATAGGGGGTGCGACAATGGAGGAGAAAAGAGTGGTGGTGATTTGGTTTGATATTTCAGCATAGTAGTCGCATAATAGTGAGTAAAGGAAGCCCTAACTTAATTTTGAAAATTTCAACCCAAAACAGAGCAAACAAATTGGTGAAAGTGAGCCATGCATGTTAGCTTGGAAAAAATGGAAATAAAACTACGACTGTAACAGGCTTGAATTTGTCTATATATGATTTTATCCCTATCTTGTGTTGCCAAAGTTTAGATGCATATCGATGTCCATGCGCGGAAGGAAGAAAACGTGAAGGGGCACAACGACTTGCAATTTATTGGGTGTCACTTGTGACGGCAATTATTTTGGGTATGTTCATCAATGAATTTTTATAGTGCAATAGGAGATAGGGTGTGCGACAATGCAGGAGAAAAGAGTGGTGGAGGTGGTGGTCGGAGTTCACTGAGATTGTGGTTAAAGGAAGGTCATGAAAAACAAGGATTTATTTGCAATTTGCCAGACTTTGAAAATCAAAATTACAGGGACTCCAAAACAATTATATTAAAGCAATTATATCAAAAATTACAAAACATTATTAAAACAATACTCACTTAATCATTGGTCCACATAGCAAAGTATCAATGCCCTTTATTTTTTTAAAGGCACAATAACAATACCCTTATATTTATCGGCGTTATAAAAAGAAGAGGAAGTTTAGATCGATTTACCTTTTTGGGATTACTTATGGGAATAAGACTTTTTCTCTTATGAACCAAGATTTAAAAATTAGTCGGGCCAATTACGTGGATTCATTTAACTCGTTAAAATTGTCGGGTTAGACAATATTTCATGGTGAATTCTTTGATACTTCATGGTAACTTTTACCATGTCTAGGGGGACCAATCAGATTGTGAGAATCATTTGACAAGATTCATTTAATTGAAGTAGCGTATTCTGATTTAGTGGGTTTCACATGAAATTCACTCAATAATAAAGATTATGTGTTAAAGAGTATGTTGCTAGCATTTCTCTATTATGTTTAGTTCGCCTTTTTATTCAATTTTAGGCTATCCCAGCTTAGTGCAAGTGTTTTACTAGAGACTTTTAGGGGTGTTCATCGGTTCAGATCGATCCGACCAACCCGACAATCCGAACCGAACCAATAAGTGTTCGTCTACGATCCGAACTGAACCAATGGGAATCTGATGGCGTTCGATTCGGTTCGGTTCTCGGGTTCATAGATTTTGAATCCGGATCAAACCGAAATGAACCAAACTATAATGTTTTATTATTTTCCAAACCGATTCGGTTCTCGGGTTCATTGATTTCATATATATATATATATATATATTATATTTTAGTTTTTATTAGTTTTTAGTTTTATTTTCCTACGGTCCTACCTAAAGAAAGACTAAACTTAGTAAGTAGTAACCTAAGCCCACTCGACCTCCCCTCTTCAGATCTAAGGTTCCTTTCCTTTCCCTTTCCACTTCTTTTACTTCCACAGCTGCCATCGCGCTTCCAGCAGACCAGTGTACGACCTCCGTTCTTCTAACAGTCGTCACGCTTCCTCGGCAGTTCGGACGAACGATCCCTTCTTCCAGCACAGCATCTCACTTCCTTTGCAGTTCGCACGGCCTCCATTCTCCCAGTATAGCATCGTGCAACCCATTGTCGGCCGCCGTACGTCGGTCGTCGTTCGCCCGTTCAGTAAGCTTCACTCTGTCATCTCTTCTTGTTTTGTGTTTTTCATTTTGTGTTTTCTATTCTAATTGGGTTTTGGTTCTATGTCATCTTTTCTTATTCACTGATTAAATGTGATTATTGTGAATCCATTTGAACTGATTAAACTGATTACTGTGAATCCATCTAATTAGGGTTTGGTTCTGTGTCGTCTCTTCTTGTTCACTGATTAAGTGTGATTATTGTGAATCCACTTGAACTGATTAAACTAATTATTGTGAATCCATTCTAATTGGAGTTTCAGGTTTGATTCTGTGTCCTTTTTTATGCTCTGAACTGTTTAGTTTGGTATATTGTTTAGGTTCTTTGAGACTTGAGACCAACAAATGAGAAATGTAAGTGTGACTGAGAGTGCTTCCACTCCAGCAAATGCTGGTGTCAGGGGACAACAAGATGTTGATCTTCCCTTACAAGCACAAGGACAAGAAGCTCTATTACAACTTATACAAGATCCAACACCACAAGGACAAGAAGCTCCAACACCAACACAGCAAGAACCTCCTTCATCGCAAAGAGAGGTAACCAAAAGGAAACCAAGTAGACCTCCTTCTAATGCTTGGGAACATTTTAGTAAAGAAAATGATAGTGCTATTTGTAACTACTGTAAAAAATCATATGCTTGCAATAGTGCTAGCTATGGAACTAGAAACATGTTGAAGCATTTGAATGCTTGTGCAAAAAACCCACACAGGGTAGTTGATAACAAACAGAAAACACTTAGTCTTGGAAAGCAATGTGAGAATGATCCCGATACTACTGTTAGCTTCAAACTTGTTGAATTTAAGCAAAAGCAAACTTGGATAACACTTGCTAAGATGATAGATGAGCTTCCTTTTAAGTTTGTTGAAAATGAAGGATTTAAAGAGTTCATTGCTGAAGCTCAACTTAGATTTAAGATTCCTTTTCGTATCATTGTTGCTAGAGATTGCATGCAATTGTTTAATCTTGAGAAGGAGAAGTTGAAAAGCATAATGTCTGCAAACAATCAAATGGTTTCGCTTACCACAAATACTAGGACCTCAATCCAAAATATAAATTTCATGTGTGTAACTGCTCATTATATTGATGATAGATGGGAATTGAGAAAGAAAATATTTTTTGAGCTTTGGTTTGATTGCTGCTCACAAGGGTGAAACCCTAGGAAAAACCTTAGAGAAATGCTTGAAAGAATGGGGTATTGTAAAAGTTTGTTATGTAACTGTTGATAATGCAAGTGCTAACAACTTGGCTATTTCATATTTGGTTAGAAGCATTAGTGATTGGAATGGTTCTACTTTGTTAAATGGAGAGTTCATGCACATGAGATGTTGTGCACACATTTTGAACTTGATAGTTAGTGATGGATTGAAGGAAATTGACTCCTCTGTTAGTCGAATAAGGGCTGCGTGCAAGTTTATTAAATCTTCTCCAACTAGATTGGCTAATTTTAGGAGGTGCGTGCAAAAGGCAAATATGGCTAGTCAAGCTATGGTAACACTAGATGTACCAACTAGGTGGAACTCCACTTATTTGATGTTAGATGTTGCTGAGAAATTTGAAAAAGCATTTACACGTCTTGAATTTGATGATCCTACAGATTTGATTGCTCTTGACAATGTTGGATGTCCTCATGCTGAAGATTGGAATCATGCACATGTTTTTACAAGGTTTTTGAAGATTTTCTTTGATGCAACTCCTGCTTTTTCTCGATCATTGCATGTTACATCTATTACTTTCTTTAAGAAGTTAGTTGACATTCAAAAATCATTAACTAAGTGGAGGCAAACTAATTATGTAGTGTTGCAAAGGACGACAACAAATATGCAAGTAAAGTTTAGCAAATATTGGGGATGTGTGATGGGGGTAAACTATCTTTTGTTTGTGGTTGTTTTTCTTGATCCTCGTTATAAGCTTGTATATGTTGAGTTTTGTTTTAATCGGTTGCATGGTGTTGAGAAGGGTGAAGAGATGTTGAAAAAATTAAAGGATCTGATCACTAAATTGTTTGAGCATTATATGGTCGAGCATCCCATTCCACTTGATGCTAGTGATTCTAGTAGCATAACTTCAAATCTTGCCTCACAATCTAATACCGTCACAGATGGTGATGATCTTGATGTGTGGAAGGATGAGTTTAGAAAGAATATGCGGAAGAAGCAAGGTGATGTGAGACGGAATGAGTTGGAAAGATACATGGAGGATGATGTTGAAGACAAGACACCTGGATTTGACATTCTTAAGTGGTGGAGTGGAAAATGCATGAAGTATTATGTTCTTTCTCGCATGGCTAGAGATATATTGGTTGTTTCAGTGTCCACTGTGTCATCTGAGAGTGCATTTAGTATAGGAGGTCGAGTCCTTGACCCATTTTCTAGTTCCTTGCATCCCACTATTGTTGAAGCCTTGATTTGTATGCAAAATTGTATAAGGACTCCCAAGGTAATTTATCTAAGAGTTGAAATGGATGAAGTACAAAAGATTGAATCAGGTATTTAACTTTGTTTTTACTTTCAAGTTTGTTTTTTGGTATCTTTTTTACAATATCAATTAATCTTATTTATGTCTATGTTTAAATTTCTATTTTTTAGAGTAAACTGGATTATCTTCAAGTGATGTTGGGGCTGCTGCCGGGCTTAACATACCCTAGGCTGTATTTGTGTGTTCATACATTTCTATTCATAGGTTGTTGTTATGCTTATATTTCAATAACTTAAACTTTTTGTTCATCTTATTGCAGAATGATGACAAAGCATTGTGAAACTTTGAAGGGAAATGTGAATGATTTGTTTATAAATATATAGATCCGTTGCAAAATGATATGTTATTTAATAGTTTGTTTATCAATTGTAGAAGCCATAAGGCTATGGTTATGACATATTTTTAACTTTGACAGTACGTGTTGTTAGAACAATTTGAATGATACGTTTTTTTAACTTTAATGGTACGTAATTGTTAGAACAATTGGAACAACTATGCAAGTTTTTTTAACGTTTCTTTAGCAGTTTTTTTCATTTTCATTTTCTTTTTTATTTTTGATCGAATTATAACCAATCCGATCCGAACCAACCCGTTTTTGTACGGGTTGGTTTGGTTTGAATTTTCTGGGAAAAACTCACAGATCCGAACCGAACCGAACTGAACCAGTTAAATTTGATTGGTTCAGATTTTGTTTTCATTAAAATCCCAACAAAATCGACCCGTGAACACCCCTAGCGAATTGAACCTGTTTGTTCAGTATTTTTTTAAACAATATTTTTTTAAAAAAATTATTATAATATTTTTAAGTTTGGACTTTCAAAAAAAATCAATTCCTAAACAAAACAGTTTCAGGCGAAGCTGAATTTTCTAACTTCTGAAAAAAATGTTTTTCCTAAAGAGAAGAGATAATTAGTTTATAATTTTTTTAACAAAATTATTCCTTCAAATTTTACAAAATGACCACTAATATACTCAAACTTTTTATATATTGAATAAATTATTGAATGAAATTATTTTGAAGTAAATATTATGACTATAGTAATTGTAAATTATATTATTAATTTTTAACATGTTTGAAAAGGCTTTTTTTGTATCCAAATATGTTTATTGGAATGTTTTTTATTTATGTTCTTAATTGTAATTTCATAAGAAAAAAAAATCATTTTTTCAATATCACACCCAAACAACCTAAAGTCACTTTTCAAAGTAAAATCACTTTTCAGACTTCTAGGTTAAAGCAAAATAACTTCTGATTTTACATAAACCAGTTTTGTCAAAAAACGTTCATGAAGAATCACATTTTTTTTTAAGTCTAAACAAAGTGCACAGTGAAAAAAAAAGTATATAACTAACTTTTTTTAGTTGAGGAAAGAAAGGGGAAGGAAGAAAAAGTGTAGAAATGAGATGATTGTTAGTTGTTTGTTAAGAAAGACAATGAAAAGAAAGAAACCTAAATTTTTTCTCTTCTTTTGTTTTACTGTGTAGAAAAGTGAAAGGAAAAAAAAAACATATTTGTAAATACCATAAATATCCTTAAATAAAAAAGAGATGTAATAAAATCATGAGTGTTTATGTCTTTTTCACCATTTTCTCTCCTCTCCCTCTCCCCTATACTTCCCAATTTGAGTGTATCATCTTTTTGGTGTGGGACCCACAAAACTTTTTTCTTTTCTTCCCTTTTCTTTTGTCAGCTAAACATAGGGAAGGCTAACATAGTAAGATACAATATTAAGGCGAAGACTAGCATGAAGCATAAAGAAAGTGGCACATGGGATGAAGCACTAGTTTAAGCCATCGGATATATTAATAATTTCTTCAATGGTCCAAAAAAAAGTAACCTTAACCTGGGTAATACAAGTAACCCAAACAATAAGAAAGACAATTTTGCCATTCTTCTTCCTCCCACAACCACCGTCATATAAGAGGAATCCACCACCGCCAATCACCGTTGTCCACATCTCCACTCCAGCCCTCCTCCCCTCCCCAATCCGCGATTGTACAGCAGTTTTAGGTCCTGTTGCGCCCCGACCTTGATCACCGGCTCGCACCCTTCGAAGCTCGTTGTCGGTGACCCACGGCTGCACCTCTGCCGCTTCTCCTTATCCTCCTCCTCCTCGTCATCCTCACCGCCACCCACTGCCTCGTCCTCCTCCTCGTTGGTGTAGTCACAGTCGGTGTTCGCAGTGGCGGCAGAGTCGTTGAGCGAAAGAACGACCTAGTTATTGCGCAATGCTTGCTCGACCACCGCTTGCAACCTAACCCGGAGGTGGTTTCCCCGGTGTCTTTTGTGACGGTCATGCCAAATTTGCGGAGGAAATCTGATGCCAACCACCCAATTCCCACCGCCCCCATAGCCACGCACATTTCTAGGTGTTCAAAATTGCCCTTGAAATTTCGCAAATCCATGCACCATAGCCACGTTACACCATAGCCTTCATGAGATTGAAATCCATGCCTATTCCAACCAAAGATCCAAAATAAAAGATAAAATATGGAAATAAAAGCAAATCAAAGATTTCACAGAGTGGTCCAAGCCATCTTAGACAAAAAAATAATAATTGGCCAACCCAATTTTCAAAAATCAACAAAAACCTAGCATTTGGTGGCCATGATAATAAAAAAACTGATTAATCTTGAAGATCCAGCCTACCGGATCCGTTCCATCAAAACGAGAAACGTCCAACTTGAAGATTTGGTTGCAGAAGATTGTTGGTGTTTAAAGTCACAATTTCAAAAACAATATCATACATTTTAAATTGAGCCTGGAGTAGTTTGTAAATAGCTTCCTCCACACCCACATTTGGATTTTGGATTTGTAGCTGTGTCAGAGGGGTGGGGGTCCGACTGTTGGTGGTGGAAGGTATGGGGGTGGTGTGATGGTGGTGGTGAAGGGTAGGGTAGGGGAAGGTGTGTGTGTGGGGGGGGGGGTGGCTGGTTTGGTGGTGATAAAGGGTAAGGTAGGGTGGCGGTCGTGGCTGGTTGGATGGTGATAAAGGGTAGTGATAGAAATGTACTTAAAAAATAATTTATATTTACCTGCTATTATAGATCATACAGGTTGAAATTAGTGATACATTCACTACAACAGAAAAGGGCTTTACCAGCGTTTTTTTTAGGCCTTCGTTAGCGCTTTCGGACGCTAGCTATCTATCAGCTAGCAAAAGGGGGGAAAAGTTCGCTAGCGCTTGAAAAAGCGCTGGTAAAGGTGCAAAATTGTCAGCACTCCCTTGGAAAAGCACTGACAAAGGTTCACAATTGCTAGCGTTTTTTCAAGAAAGCGCTGGCAATTGTGCACCTTTGCCAGCGCTTTCCAAGGGAGCGCTGGCAATTGTGCACCTTTACCAGCGCTTTTTCAAGGAAGCTCTGGCAATTCCCTTATTTTTTTTTTATTTTATATATTTACATTTGTTTTATCTATTTTCCCTGCAAATCAAAACAATTTGCAAAATCAACACAAGCAAAACAAACAATTAAGATACAGATGATTTAAAACCAAACAGGTGAATTAATTGACACAACCATAATGAATGTATAATAGGTGAGAAAACTATGGCAGTAGTTGAGAAACTCTAATTTGCTCATAATCAGAATCAAAAGCATTGGGTGGTAGTTGAGAAACAACCAAAATTTTAAGCATAAAAAAGAACAAAAAAGGGATTTCTAATAATCAAAATCAAAAGAACAATGGCAGTAGTTGAGAAACTCAAAACTCAAAATTAAAATAGAGAGAAACTCACAAAGAGAAACTCAAAAGAACAAATGGCAGGAGTTGAGAACCCAAGCAGAGAGGAGTGAACCCTCGCAATGGAAGCAACAATGGCAGCGAGAAGAGAAAGTAGCGAGCAGGAGGTTGCGCGAAGGAAGAATGACAGGAAATTAGGGAAGGTTTGAGGGTCGCGGTGGTCCTTTTGGTGCAGCGAGCAAGACGATATGGTGGGACGGTGAGGGGCTTAAGGTCGCGGTGGTGCACGAGCAGAACGACGGTGGGCCGATGAGGGTCGCGAGAAGGAATACGGAGCTCTAGGCGCGCGAGACTAGATTGAAATTGAAAATTAACCTGTAGGTGAGAAATTGAAATATTAGAAAAGGGACATTGCCAGCGCTTTCTAAAGAAAGCGCTAGTAAAGGTTCTACACCTTTGTCAGCGCTCTATTTAGAAAGCACTGACAATTCTCATAATAAGAGTATTCCCAGCGCTTGTAAGGGTTCTACACCTTTGTCAGCGCTCTCTTTAGAAAGTGCTGACAATTCCTATAATAAGAGTATTCCCAGCATTTTCTTAAGAAAACGCTGGTAAAGTCTCGCAATTTACTAGCGCTTCCTTAAGAAAGCGTTGAGAATACTCTTTCGTCTCATATTTTTTAGCGTTTTATGGGAAAATGCTGGTGAAGGTAGCGTCAATTATTTTCTAATGTGGCATAGTGATTGATGTACCATTTGCTGGGATAATTCATCCTAGCATTCGGCCAATATTAATACAAAACTTTTTTTTTTTTTGGTGTAAAAACTTTTTCTCTTTTCCCCGTTACTTTTCCCAACGAATAATACAAAATAAGTTACATTACTAATAGTACAACGCTAACGCTAACAAGAAGTAACAACCTTATCATATGGCTTTTAACAAAAAAAATTGACCTTTCCCACAACGTACAGTCGTGTGAAATTTGAAACCCATAACTACAGTCCACAAATAATATAAGAAAGAACACAAACCGCTGGTACAATACACGTGCGCGGCCATGATCCCAACCGCACGTATAACGGATGCTTCCGTCATCCTCCTGCAAAAATCCAAAAGCACAACTATAAACGATTACATAATTATTGAATTATAGAGTTGTATCAACTTAATTTTTTATATTATTAATATTTTAAAATGATCATTAGAATCACAAAATATAGCAAATGCATTCCTAACATTATTCATTTAGTTTCAAATGCATCCTTAATATTACTAATTTAACGTCATTATAATCCATGCAAATATCAACGGAGGGGTGAATCTAATTAACTTTCTGCAATTTCAGGGATCATTTTAAAATATTGATAATATGGAAGACTAAATTGATACGATCCTATAATTTCAGGGATCAAATTGAATATTTACTCGAAGGTAAATAGTTGGTCTCTTTATTGATTAAAAGTTAATCCTTAATTATATTCGTTTGTGTGTAAAAGATGTTGAAAAAAACTATTTTAAAATCAACTTGTTTTTAAAGTGAATAAATAATGATATTTTTATCATTTTATTAAAATAAAATGAATTAAGATATTTATATAGTAAGTGAAAACATTTTTACTGAGAAAATCAGTTTATAGTAGTGTTATTCAAAAATATTATTGTCCGGAACTGTATTTACTTTGATGATATTTTGATTTTGAAAGGGACTAGTCTGTGGCTTGATCCTATCATGATCCAATTCAAAAAAGCACTTAAAAATGCAATGTTAATGACCCGAACGAAAGTTTTTTGGACTCTCTCCCCCCTCACTTCCTCTCATGCTTCCGTGATTCATGACCTAAAACCGAAACCGTTCTCTGTCATAGCGTTTCCTTTCTTTATTACTGTCCTCTGAATCTGATCCCTCACGCGTGTGCACTCTGCAAATAAACCGAACCAAACCCTCTGTGTTGCTTCATTTGTCTATTCTGCTTTTAGCTTCTTCATTTTATTTTTTATCTTTGAGATGAAAGTTCAAAGGGTAACGGTAAAAATTAAATGGTGGAGTCCGAGCTGGTACTACTGCATGGATTCCTTCCTTCCTCCCTGTCTTTCTCTCTCTTCTGTTTCTGAGATTCGGGGAAATGAAAACGTGATCTTTCTTTCCAGTCCCTCTTTTTCTGCTATGATCTTTTCTCTATTATTACCTACCTTCCCACCTTTCTTTTCCATTTCCTTTTTCTTTCACCCTGCTTCTTTCCCAGTGAATGATAGATAGCCTTAACACAACAGGAGCTACTTCATCAACAACCTTATTAATTAAGCAAAAATAGTTTTTTGACACCCAGAATGTGAGATCTGACTGGGATATAATAGAGCTGCCAAGTATGTATCCACTAGTTTCATTTACCACTTTTTTCTATAAGAACTTGATATTAGAAGAATAACCCCACTTATTTGAATTAATTATGTTAAGGGCTCCTCAGTTTAAAATTTAAAAATGTGATTTTCATATAAATAATTTAGTGATTATTTTTTAGAGATTTTTACGTAAAATTGAAGATAATTTGTATTTGTTTATAATCATAAAAATCACTTAAAAGTGGCTTTTTATGTGAAGCTACTCAAAATAGCTTCTTATTATAATCAGATTTCATTTTTTTCCTTCCAAATTCTGGTTATTTTCAAAACATAAAACAAACATACTGAAAATCCTTAAAAGTTATTATTTAAAAAAAAAATGATTTTTACACAAAATAATCTAAAACAAGCGGGCCGTACAGTGAATAGCAGATAAATTATGCACTGACAAATGGGCTAGTTATGAGGATTGTTAAGTTTAACTCTCACTACAAAAAACAAGGCATTAGCCACTGACAACTTTGCTCGCTACTAGCAAATACTCGATGGTACGTTAAATGAGTTAGGCATCGAGTTAACGACTGCCATAAGGTTGTTTCCAAAACATTGATCACAAACCAATTTAGCCACCGTCATTTTCATCTTCGGTTGCTGATTGTGATGACATGATTCAGTCGTTGAATGAAAGAAAAACGGTCACTACAGTGGTCTCTATCACATGCTCAGGTGACCAATTCAACGACCATTTATTCAAATGTAGCGAGCAAATATATTCGGTCGCTATTAACAATGTCACTAATTTAGGGACCGAATATAATCAGTCGCTAATTTCATTCATTTATATTTATATTTGGTTATTTGTTTAAAATTAAAACAAAATAAAATTGTATAAAAATTTAAGAAATTGTATAAATAGAAATATCATAAAATCAAATAATAGAATATAAAATGAAATAAATAATTCAAATAATCTAAGAACTTAATATATCACTTAATCCTAAAAAAACATAATGCAATAAATGTATCTTGTAATCTAGGTGATGAGGGGGGAGGGTAAAGGGAGCGCACTATCATCAGCATCAACATCATCGTTGGGCTTGATGATGTCATCCGCGTCATGCTGGCCACCAGAACCTGAACCACTTGACATGAATCCTAAGTGTTGAAAAAACTGCTGGATCTGATTGACTCCCCTACTCGACCAATTGACTGTGCATCTTCTTGATCATGTTGTCCTGTGCCGTGCGAGCTTGGGATTCAGGTTGGCGATGATCTCTCGATAGTTCACGACAAGGTCAGGGTAGGACTACGCACGTGGCATTGATGAGGCCACATACTCATTCCCCAGCTGCTCCAACCCATAGACACGACCCTTCTTGTTATTTCCTCCAACCACGTCCAAGAAGATGACGTTGTCAAAGAAAGTAGGGTGCTGCCTCTGACTAGAGGCCTCGACCTATTCTTAGCGGCGATGAAACTTGTTTTTCATAGTATCTCAAACATTAGCATTGGCAATTATTAAAAATAATTAAACATAATTAATGATTACTTAAAGCAAGGTCTTTGAACTTCTCGCTGACCCGCTCTCATGCCTTGTATTCTTGGTCTTTTCGATGACGTCATATACTGTGGGAAGTGTTTTCTTTTTGGCTGCCTACATATATAAAAGTAGCACTTAAAATTTTCAATAATAACAGAGTGCGTAATAAACTTGATCATAAATTAAATAGAATTTTACTTACCATCCTATGTCGGTGAGCTTGAATAGAAATGGAGCCACTAGTGTACAAGATAGTTCCAGCATCCACAACCTGATTTTGGTAGTTGACCGCACTCCTGTGCTGGAATTCCTCATTCGAAGCCCAAATATCCCACAAGCCTTGCAGGACAACCGCGAGGACCCAGTCCCCCTTTTCCTTGCCACACCAGATCTTATTCATGACATTATTGACCATGTTAGACCCTTTCTGCTCTAAGCCTCAACAAATCTATTCAAGCAATTCAAAATCCATAATCAGAAAACACAAACAACCATCAACAAAGAACATATAACATAGAAAAATGACTTATGAACCACAACAGAACCACGGTAAATGCTCACAACAGAATCACGACAGTAATTTGCTTCAACAAATGCTCACAGTGGCAGTAAATGGCAAAAATTCAACAATTGCCCATTGTGGAAGTAAATGGCAAAAATTAAAGAAAAAAATCAACATTGTTATTTTTTCCTAAACAAGATATTCAACAAAATTCAACAATATTCCTAAACCCAACATTGAGAACTCATTATACGGATCTCAGATACAGTGAGGAACAATGAATAAAAAAAGAATAGCTTTCTGTTGGACATGGAAGGAGGCAAAGGAAGGTGAGAGAGACTGAGAGAGAGGGAGAAACCTGCAAAAGAAAGCAGGAGAGGAAATATATTTTAAATAAAAATCAAATATATTTAAAAAAGAGTGGTGGGGGGAGATGGTGCTCACTGTCAGTCGTGGAGGGAGGAAGAGAGAAGGAGGCACAATGGTTTTTTAGGCCAGAGGAGGAGAGGGAGAGGGTGGGAGGCCTAATAGCCACTACATGAAAACCTGGGTGTACCGACGGTTTTTTACCAAAGGCCTTAAAGCCGTCGATAACATGAACATTTTCGACGGCCTAGGCCGTCGGTATCATGCGAACCCTTAATTGATCAGATTACCGACAGTCTGGCCCGTCGGTAAGGTATCCGAGGGACCAGCCGTAGGTAGATCTTCGCTATGCAAATAGGCGTCAAATTTTCCCGCCGTGTTTCCGACGGTGTAGGCCATCGGTAAGGGTACTTATAGGTAACGAAATGTTGGGCCATCATTAAGTGATGTTTGGGTTGCCTCGTGGTAAGAGATCTTTCTGACAGCTTTAGCCATCGGTAAGGTTACTTTATGGTTATCGACGATCCTAGCCATCGGTAAGTGTAACGATCACTTTATTGGTAAATACGCCATAGGCCGTCGGTCAGTGTTATTAATACGAGCACAATATCCTTTCTCCTCATTTCACTTCCCTCTCCCTCAGCTTTCTCCTCTCCTCTATGTCTCCTCTCCACTCTGCCGTCTCAGCCACCATCTCTTCCTCCTCTCCTCTTCGATGTCTCAATCACCACCACCAACCGTCCGACACCACCAACACTGTAAGTCCAGCCACCCCTCCCTCATTATCATCAACTGTCTAGCCACCACCAACTAACATTTTTTTTTCAGTGGACCAGTAATCGCTGGACCATCACCGGACCAGCAACCGGACCATTACCAAAACTCTTTGTCTTTCGAGTCCTTTTGCTCATGCCTATTTCATATTCGAAAATTTAGATAAAACTTATTATTTTTGCTTGTGGCTTTTGGTGAGAAATTTTTTTTGCGGATTCTGTTTTGTGGGATTGGATTCTCATTAGGCTGATGGATTTTGTTTTGTGTTAGAAGATTAAAATAAAAATGAAAATGCCTATGTGAAAATGTCGTTTATATGAAAATGCATGTTATATTGCTTCTAGTTGTGAAAGTGTCATTTATATAAAAATGACTAAGTTAAAATATGTTGACACGAGAAAAAATAAAAATAAAAATAATTAAATAATTAAATAACAAATAAATAAAATAATGAAATAATTATAATAAACAAGTGCATAAGACTTAAATTTAAAAATTAAATAAATATATACTAAATTAAAAAATAATAATTAAAAAATTAAATAATTATAAAATTTCTCTTAGCACTTATACCAAAGGGGTCACGTCGAAGTTGATGATTAGCAAGAAGATGTTCCTTATCAAGTGGATGAAATGTCTCGTGTAAATGAAGGCATTGAAGTTGAGCGTATTACTGTATTACGGGACTTGGACGCTGCTGGTGAAGAAGTGGATATTGATAACTTGTCATCCACTCAGAAGCATTTGGATGAAGAAGCTGAAGTCATTAATTCAGGAGAAAAAAAATTTAGAAATTAGATCAGAAGATGAAGACTTTTTGTTAAATTCTGAATAAAACTTAAGATCATATAAATTTTATTTATATTATTGAGTTATATTGGTTAATTTTATGACTTAGATAATTATTTTATTGTTCTATCTTCAATTATTACTTCGTAATTATTTTATTATTTATATCTTAACATTAAATTGCTCTATAGACACATGGCATTTGAAAGATGTGATCCACCTCCACCTATACCACCCACGGGTGGTAAAGGTAAGGGTGTCGACATTGCTCCTCGTTCGATTCGTCGTCGGACCAGGTTTCCTCGCATTGTTACTCATGATGTCGCGGACGGTTTCGTGTCTATACCTTCTACTTCTACCTGTGTGGTGTTTGCACTCCCATCATGTCCGCTTGCACCTACACAGAGACCAAGTACACCGCGAGCAGCACCACCTCCATCGGCTGCACCTACACCATTCACTGCATCCTTGATCGATATGATTCCCATCCCAGAGTTCGAGACACATACACATCAGGGCGCTTCCAGTTTAGCTAGTGTGGGTGCATCGTCACCCGCTCATCCTCAGGCTATGGACCCTCACCTTCAAAGGAGGAGGAGATTGAGGTCATGGTCGATGGCCGACCTATCATTAGGCCGTCTGGTAAAGGGTAAGAATTATTAATAAATAAATTTATTCAATTTTAATTACATGCTTTTACTTAATATTGGTTCACATGTTTTTATTGTTAAGGTTCCTCCTTCGAAGGTAGCTTCGAAGAATATCACGGTTGTTATTAAGTCAATGTTCCATTATCCTTGGTTCCCATGGGGACAACTCGATGGCGATCAGAAGTGGAGTTTCTTTGACGCTTATAGAGTAATTTGTAATTTTCAATTTATTTAATATGTTTTGGTTTATTATTTCATAAATTATTAGTATAATAAATTATTATTTATGTCTTCCTAATGCAGACAAAAGTTGCTTGGAGAGACGAGCATGAGGCATTGGTTGAGAGGAACTTTCACATGAAAGCCACCCATCGCCTGTCCGATATACTCAGGGACGCCCGCCTGGGGGGGCGAGTGACCCACATGGATGGGAGATGGAGCGTGGGATCCCCTATGCCGCCACTGGGCTTCTGCTGAGTTCCACAAAAAATCAGCTCAGGCAAAGAAAAATAGGGATCAGAGAAGGGTGGGAGCCTACACATAGGAGGTTCCATCTGCTAGGTGGAGTACTTTGAACGTCTGGTTCATTCATAATTTCGTTTCTTTTGCAATACATATATTGTTTTATAGTTTTTTTATTATTGTTTACTTATATATTTATGTTTTTGTCACATACAACTTAGGGATAGAGAGGGGACCAGTATCGATTAACGAGCTCTACCGCCACACCCATATCAGGAAGTGTACTAGCGAGTATGTAGATGAGCGCTCTAGGCGCACTCAGGTAATGCTCCTATTATTTATAGCTTTATAATGTATCGTTTTATTATATATTATAAATTTCTTGATTTGTTTGATTATGCATAACAGGAGGAGTTCGAAGAGAGGATGTCTCAGGCAACAACCTCTTCCTCCACCCCACTTGACCTCGAGGAGACCTTTCCGGTAACTATCGGAAAGTGTCTTTGCGCTTGGATATGGGGGCCAGAACATCTAGCAGAGCTAGTCGCCGCACTGATCAAGAGTCTGCGGATATTGCTGAGCTAAGGCAATGACTAGCTGAGTCTGAGCCGCGTTCTGAGGAGTGTGTGCGGCGTGCCGAGTGTAACATCCTAGAAAATAAAATAAATAGAGATTATATAATTAGGAAAATTGCAGAGTTTTTGGGAGGTTTAGAATTCATGTACTAAGCCCTTGAAGTAAATAAAAGTAATTAAAATAATTAAATTTGGTTAAGTGTGATTTTTCTGAGGGAAATTCACTTCCTGGCGCGTGAGCACGCCTCTGCTCATGTAGCGCGCCCTTACCCGTGTGAGTACGCCCTTACTCGGGTAAGCACGACCGTGGTCAAGGGGAGCACAACCGTGCTGAAGGGGAGCACGCCCATGTAAGAAATCTTGGAAAATTGACGCTCTTTAGCGTGCCCATGCTCATATCAATACGCCCGTGCTGAACAAGGAGTACAGCCGTGCTAAATGGGAGCATGCTCATGCTCAACGTCAATAACATTAGAATGCGAGGGTTTAAGCAGGGAACAAGTGTAACACTATATATACCATCTTATAACACCCTAGTGCGGCTAGAAACCCTCTTTGCACCCTAAAACACTCTCTTGCTTGCCCTTGAGGATTGAAGAGCTTGGAGAAGGCGATTCTAGAGTAGAAGGTGCCTAATTAAAGAATGATGAAGGGGGGAAATTCTTCAAGAGCTTGTTGATGCGTTCGTGACAAACGATTGGAGCTTCTTGGAGGTCTTCAAGAAGTGAGTAGAAATACTCTTTCTCACCCTTTCCAAGGTGCAATTTGTCTTGGGGTTGGATATGCTTTCAAAACATGGTTTTTGGAAAATATTCTTGTGTTTGGTCAAATCCTGATTTTCTAAATTTGGGGGTTTCTCCTTTAAAGCGTTCCTGCCATGAATTATGTGTTTATTCTTGAAATTGATGCTATGTCAGCCATGATATGTATGTTTTGCACATGATTTGGTTGATTGACATGCTATATTTGGAATATATGATGTTTATATGTGGTATTGGCATGATTAATTAACTGTTATATGTGATGGATGTTGTTTGCTGCAATACCGCCTATGATAGGGGTATCGAAAGTAACATCGCCAATGAATTGGGATGTTGAAAATATGAAATACCGCCATGATGGGGTATCGAAAATAACATTGCCACACGTTGGGATGTCGAAATGAGGAATACCACCAATGTATAATGGTTGGTATCGAAAATGAGTAATGCCACTGAAGAGAAAGTGACATCGAAATACCTTCATGAGTGAGGTAGGCAATGGGATGCCATTGTTATATGCAGTCTAATGGTCATATGATGCTTGTGATTATTTTTGGGAATTAATTGATATATGTGATATGATATATTTGTTTAAGATGTATTGATGATGATTGATTATGGTTAATATTAATTTAAATTACTATTACACTTTATTTTGAAAATAGAGGGTATCGCACCGGCTGAAAACATTATTTTTGTGAAAACCTTTTAAATCTGTGTTTATGTTCACTGGGATTATATATCTTATTAGTAGTGTTGTTTTCAGAGCCTAAGGATGACCCTATTGAGCAGCCACATACTTGAAGACTTTATTCTTATAGTTTAGTTTAGTTAGTATTGTATGTCATGTGTCAGGAGGACCTTGATTATTGTTTTGATATTCTTTTTCTTTATGCGAGTGGTAATAGACACTCGGTTTTGAGGCTTTGAAACTTATTATATTATCTCGCTTTTGATTTGATGTAAACAAATATTTTGGATTATTATTATATTAAGTATTTATTCAGTATTTAGTAAAGAAAATTTTTATTTACTATGTTTTACTTAAATCATTATTTTGGGACTACTAATGTAACGAATGGAGTTACACTAAGGAGCGTGAGCGGCGGATGGAGGCGTCGATGTAGCAGATGCTATATACCATACAACAAATTCTACAGCAGCAACCCTAGCAGAATGGTTAGTTGACCCGTCGCACCGGGGACGATGATGATGAGGACTTATTTGATGATCTTATCCGGACTCCTCGTTATGATAATGATTATTAGGTTTTCATGTTAGTTTTTTTTATTTATATTTTTATGTATTGTAAAAACATGTTATTTATAATTTGGATATAATTTTATTTCTTTAATTCTATCTTTAATTTTATTATGCATTATTTATTTAAATAATATATTTAAATAAATAATAAAAAATATAATTATTTAATAAATATAAAATATAATTAAATATTGATTAATTAATCAAATAAAAATATAATTTTTAAAAAATAATAATTTATAATTACCGACGGCCTGGCCATCGATAAAGTGTAAAGGCACTTACCGTTGCAGGTAAGGGTTTAGGTAATTACTGACAGGCAATCCGTCGGTAAGTGTGTTAGGGAATTATAGACAGTCGGGTCGTCGGTAATATGGGTGGGTGGGTACCGACGGATTTTGGCCGTCAGCTTTCCGTCGGAAAAATACCATTACCGACGACCGCTGTTTTCTTGTAGTGGGCGGGATGTTGGCACGCGATTGAGGGTTTCTGAGAAAAAATGGAAGAGGGAGAGGTTGAGAATGGGCATAGATGAAATCGGGAGAAAAAGGGAAGCGTGCGAGATTTAGGGATATAGTATTTAGCGACCGAACTTGCTTGGTCGCTCTTTCCGTCACTATCAACTAAAACTAAAAATTGTTCGTCAAATCGATCACAATCAGGATATCAATGATATTTTTATTCTGATTAGCGATTTGATATTATAAATCGGTTGTTAAGTAGAGAAAATTAATATATTCATTGCTCCGTTGCTAAATGGTCAACAAATTGGACGTTCGAAATTTTACATTTAGCGATCAAATGAGCGACCGTTGGATTTGCGACCCACCTTATCGGTCGCCAATTATGTCATTGGTTGATATTCAACAACCAAATTTTAAAACCAGTTAATCAGTCACTATTGGCAGTGGAGCCAATTCGATTGCTAACACATCAATCGTTATTTAACCTTTTTCTTGTAGTATCTCTGTGTGAGATGTTCTTTTAAATGCCTAGTGAGAAAGCATAGAATCAATCCATTACTTGAACATTCACTACTTATTTTTATAAGGATTATAACTTATTAGTGTTTACATAAAAAAAAAAAAATTTATTCACTATTTATTAATGTTTCGTATTGGATATTTAAATAATGAAGTTGCTGTATTAGACATATGATTATTATTATTTTTATTCTAAGACAATATGAAATTTGGCTATGCAATTATAGCTATGATATGAATCATGGCTAGGGGGCAATTAAAGTTGTGATAATGTAAGTAGTACATGGTAGAGATCGAGAGGTACAAAGCAAACGACAAGTCAAAACTGAATCTTGGCAGATGATAAATGCATGTTGTACGTATTTTGCTCACACCACAAAACAACGTACATGATTAACTTTAGTAATGTCCACCATACAACTATTACTGCAGAACATATATATGTTGCAAGGTGGGGTCTGACTTAATAAGAATAGATTTCAGTTATTTTTAAAATATAATGTTTAGACGATAATTTATTCATGTTTATATTTATATATTAATATCGTATGTTTATTTTAATTTTATATATATGATATATGATAATTTTTAATTTTATTGATATATATTTCGGACCACGACCCTAATTACAGGTCCAGTAAGGCCTTTAACTGCCCTGAGTCTAGGGATGCGTATCAACTGATCCAAACCAATTTAAACCGTAAAAATCGAACTGAAAATCGAAAAATTGCAAAAACCGCTTTTCTTCATTGGATTGTATCGGATTTCAAATCCCCTAATGAAAATCAATCCCATTCAATCCAAACCAACATACTATATACATATACTATTGTTTTTGAAATTATAGTACTACTCATACTTAATCATTGTTTTTCATACTTTTATGAAGGAACACCGTCATTCTCTTTAATATTTTTGTTGGAATTATCAAATACTAGATGTAATGAAATTTGTATAGTTGTTCATGTACCAAGGAATCAATAATTATTCATGTTCTAGAAGATTTCATGCATGTACTTCGGAACTAGAACTACATTAATGATAGTATATACAGGTTCAATATTGAGCTTCGACGTAATATAACTATGTAATGATATATCAGTAAAAACCAAATTATTCAATCCAATCCAAACCTCATTTGATTGGATTGGATTAGATCGCATTTTTTTAAGAAAGCAAACCAATCCAATCCAAACCGCATGTTTTTTCCATCTTTGGATCGGATGACTTTTTGCCTTAAAACCGATCCATTCCAATCCGTGAACACCCCTACCTGGACCAGACTGAAAGGCCCATTGCCAAGGTATAATTAGCAAGAGTCCTAAAGAACTCAGAAGAAGCACCACAAATTCCAAGCGACAAGCAAGCTTATCAGCACTATGTGAGGCAATTCGTCCCAATCCTGGGACACCCACCAGTCTCAAGACACGACTGAAGTGACTTAAGGGCAGTTCAAGATCTTTGCTGTAACACCCCGTCTTCATCATTAGTGTACGGGACAATAATTAAGCATGCTTAAGGGTTTAATTAGGTTCCTTATGTGTTGAGGAAGCCATGGTTCAAATTTGGGACAATTTGGCCTCGGAACGGGTCCAGAAAGTGGAAAAACGTGAAAGAACAGAGTAAATCAGCGTCCAACACTTAGACGTGGAGAGACCCCACGCTCAAACGTTGACCGTTGACGTCAGAGCGTGGGTAGTTGCACGTCAGAGCGTGAAGGGGGGACGCGTGGGGGTGCACGTGTCAGCACGCATGCGACGCGTGGCAGAGATGTGGCAATCTGCATCCCACGCTGAAGCGTGGAGTTTTCCCACGTCAGAGCGTGCGGAGTGTTCCTACGCTCGAGCGTGGGCAGGCTGACAACATCACTGAAGCCTTTTCTCTTCTTTTCACTTGGGACGAAAACCATTTTCTCCCTAAGTCCAGAACCAGTAGAGAGAGAGAAGGGTTCTAGAGTGAGAAAGTTGAGGTAGGAGAAGATCGAGGCATCGGATCATGATTCCAACTACACCATTATGATCAGGGCTTCGAGTACTACGAGTTCCACGGATTGGTTTCTCGATTTTTCGAAGGTAAGCTCGAATTTCTAACACGTCGACCTTCGTGTTCTTTGTGTTCTTCGAGCTTCTCCCTTGAATCTTCTTGATTTTGGTATTGTCCTAGGGTTAACAATGTTGTTTGTACATTGTTTCCTTGATTAGGACAAAGTTCGAGGTCACGATAGTGCTCGTGGTGGAGGAGGCAGCCGTGGTGGTGGTGGTGGTGCTGGAGCTGCTCACGGTGGTGGAGGAGGCCTGTGTGGTGGCTGTGGTGGTGGAGAGCTCATGGTGGTCGAGTTCGTGATCTTTCCGTCAATCGCTCTAAGGTGGGGGAAAGAATTACACACGTCGGGAAGGCAATAGTAGAGTAGAATATATTAATATGCGTAAAGGATCCTAAACCCTACTAGTGGTTAAGTGATCGACAACACGTAAGTCCACATTGGCGATTACCGAAAAATGGTACCAATGTAGACTTAGGCATTGTAGGTTTGTCACCGTAGGTTGATACTATGTTGATCGAAGTCGTATGCTTAACATGCTTATGTGTCTGCTATGATGTTTGTGTGGATACATGCTCTGCTATGCTAGTGACAACATGCTTTACTATATTAATGGGTGATGTTGTGATAACATGTTTGTTTACTTTATTCGATGATATGGTGATAATATACTGTGAGATAATATGATACTGCATATCTGACTGTTGGTATGCTTAGAGCTAACTGATGATCATTATGAATTGGGTGATGTTTGGGATAAGATCATTTGGTGGTGATAAGCTATTGCACTCAACCTGGTGAAATGATTAAGGACTATGGATAGTCGTGAATACTCTGCTTGGTAAGGAGTGTTGGTGTTCAATGTGTCAGGTGACGGGGTTGAGTTGCTAAGCGATTGATCGGAATGAGTCGTGAGGATTCATGCTAGATTACATCGTGTGGTGATGTCACAGCCGTGTAGATCTGGGATTATGCAAGGTCAAACCGGAACTACAGATAGATGCTTGGTAGGTCTATTGTGAGCTTCTGAGATCTCCGATGCGCCTTCAGACACCGGGACAACTATTCCTATCGGGAATGGGGAATAATGTCAGCCTGCTTGGTAGGGGGTGAGCATTCTGTTTGGTAGGGGATTTAATGTACTTGTGAGTGTAGCGGAACCTGTTGCTTGGATGACGTTTGACTTTCATCCTGCTTGGTAGGGGATGAGTATACTGCTTAGTAAGGGATACGTTGTGACATAGGAATGTGGCCGTGTCTTCATGTCAGGTCTAGGTGCATGAGAGTGTGAGATGAGTAGTTAATATCAATAAACTCGAGGATGGTTGTTGGTGAAGATTGTGTGTATGGTTTTGCTATTTATATATCTGCTTTACCTTTGTCCCTATTTATGATGAGATGCAATTCTTATCCCCTGTTTTCCTATATTGTATGTTCTTAAAATGATAAAAAGAACCAGTAGCAGAACTAGATAACAAGGAGCTGGATGGAACGCCGTACGAGCCCGATGCTGGTGGGAGAGCCACAGACCCCAATCTTGGGAGGTTCTGAGTGGCGGCGTAACAGATACAGGCAAGGAGTATCCGTTCCCCGGATTGAAGCGAAGGGTGTGTTCGTGTACTTAGTGTTTATAGCCAGTGAGTCTGTCTTTTGATGTATTTTGGGCGAGGAGAGGAAGTCGTCTGTATATATTTTTATATCATGCTTTCCTCTTTATGATCTATGCTACTCTGATAATTACATGTTACAAGTACAGTATATGTGTATGTTTAAAAAAGTTTAAATATCCTCGTATGTGTAATAAGTGCGTTAACGCTTAAGAATGATCTGAGGCTAATGGGATTATCCTATGTAAGTGGGGTCGCCTCATCTGCTACAACAGAGGAGACCAGGGGCGGTACATCCCCTTTGCTTCCTTAAGTGGTCGAAAAAGAGACTGACATCCTGTCATCAATCAAGCCCTAATGGACCAATTGCAATGAAGAGCTCTCAACCTGAAAGCTTGTAATTAATATAAGGATTATCACATATCCCAGACACATATTCACTTACCCTTCGCTCTTCACTCTCAACTCTCACTCTTATATTTTTACAATTGCAACTCCCGTTTGCTGACTTAGGCATTAAAGTGTCATTGAAGGTACACCCTTACTATGTGTGAATATCCAGACTGACCATCCAAGACACCAAGATCGACCATCCTTGAGCTGGCCATCAGGGCCGGCCCATATTTAGACCTAAAGCTAACTTTGAGATGAAGCCTTTTAAATGTGACTTTGAGGTAACAGAAAAATTAGTGGCCTTATAAAAATAGGGTCTTGCTAACCAGTGCCCTAAGGGTATTGGTTAAGGAATCAAGTAACGAAAAGTTTCTATTGGGAATTTAAGTATATCATTTCTCGATATGTTAAATACATAATTTTTCAATGAAAAGTTACCTTTTTTGACTACTTAACCAATGCCCTAAGGGCACTGGTAGCATTCCCCATAAATATAATATGCCTTTTGCCTCAAGCAAGGATCAAACCTTATTCTCCACGGAAAAAGCACACGCTGATTGTACTGCACTAGTCTAGTTAATGGCGAAGGTGTTATAAATACGAATGGTAAATAAATTTTATATTGGTGGGCCTAAATTAAGAGCTTGAGCTACCTTATATTTAGGCCGACCCTGCTGCAAAGTAGGGGTGGCAAATTGGGTTGTGACCCGCGGATCAACCCGCCAACCCGACAAATTTGGCGGGGTGGGTTGGGGTCCTTAACTCATCAACCCACTTTAACCCGCCCCGCTTAACCCAACCGAAAACGGGTTGGTGGCTGGTCGGTGGCGGGTTGGCCCGCCAACCGGCCAGATTAAAAAATAATTTTTTTATTAATTATTTAACTTAATTTAATTATTACTTGGAATTATTTCATACTACAAAAATATTGTCTTTACTTTTGTAACACAAATTGTATTTTATAAGATAAGATTATTCCAATTTTTTAATAATAATTTAAGAAAGGCTATGAAGATTAAAAAAAAGATATATTATTTGTTTTTTTAATTTTTTTATTTTTATAACGGGTCAACTCGCCAACTCAACAACCCAATTTATGTTTTTATGTGTTTAGCGGGCCAACCCGCCAACCCACCATACAACCATACTACTAAAACGGGTTGACCCGTTCCGTTTCGTTTTGAGTGGATTAATGATGAAAGGAAACAGGACATGATGGATTGATCCACTTTATCATCCTTACTGTCAAGCATTCAATGGGCTCGAGATCGAACTAAAGAGCAGGAGATTTGCGGACCCCATAGTCCACGTCAAAACGCTATAATGGGCCCAGCAGTCAACCTCATTACAATATAAATATATGATATTTTACTAGGTTTCAAATTAAGGCGTTAGAAAAACATGATGTAAAGGAGCCTATGGGCATGAAAGTAGGAAATGAGTGACATGTCACGTGTGATAATTTGGTCGTTTGCCAAACAGATGGACGGAATCTTGAGGTGATGGGGCATTATTCGGATATGGGTCAGCGAACAGAACGCAAAAACAAGAAATGCGTGTGAGGATATGCAAATTCCAATACAGATGTACGTTTTCTAACAAGCAAACCAAGCAAGGAATAATAAGTGGAAACATATGGTTTGATGTCTCCCACAGAAGCTGCAATAATCTCTTACTCGGTCAAACAAGTAAAACCATCATAACCTACATTTTTTTAGCTTTTTTCTTTGGTAATCATGATATATTGATATAGGTATGAAATATTTATCATCTTAATATTGGACACATAAGATAGGTTCTCATCTTTCAATTAGGTTTTCTTCACACATAAGAGTTAGAATTCGAATTCTAATCATTTGTTTAAGATTTTCAAGTCCCTTAATCACTCGGACCTACACATATTAATTACTTTTTTTTTACCTTTGAAAACCAACAATTACCTTTGAACCAGACCTATGTGACTGCGTCTTCTGAGTCTCATGCATTTGGTGAGGTCTTCCAGCTGCTGCTGCAGTGTTTTCTCATCCTCTTCTTATATGCATGCTCATTTCAAATGTAACTGACCTATGATCGTAATGCAGTATTGAATCAGTAAAGTTACCTTTTATTTTTTTTAACCAAAGATGGTAAAGAAATGATGTCTACCAAATTGATCATGATTTTTGTTTCCAATTGTGACAATGAAGTTTGAAATTATAATTGTTATACAAACTACTATCTAAAACTTTCACCACTAACTGAATCTTAGTGCCTTAAATTATCATGGTACGAAACCACAAAGTCCAAAATAAAAAGGAAACAAAAGGCAACTAAAAGGAAGCATGGAAACAAGAAGAGCAGGTGGTTGCTGTTAAAATAAACAAAGGCGTTAATTATTGGATCGACTTTAACAATTTTTTGACTCCAATGACAAGTATGGAATGAGAAAAGGGATCAAATTAATTGGTAACCATTGGAATAACTTCACCTAATTAACTCAACTCCAAAAACCAGCACAAACTTTGCAAGATTGGACTACGGCATGTAATCTAACATCGAGATAAACTCTGATCTCATATTAGAAATCTAAAACAAAAATATGTTGTCCCAAAAATGGTATTTCAGTATCTCCCACCAATCAAATATTGGGAATGAGCATAAATATTAAGGAGTTGTGATTTTATTTTCTTAAGTGTTAAATGTTATTAGTGGGGGACAGAAAAGATGATAGAAAATTGAGACAGAAGATCACCAATCTAATTATACGTCGTGTATTCTCCGATACCTCCAATAATTTTGGGTTAAAATTTACAGTGTCCAATCAGAATGCATCATATCAATTAAATGAGTCATATGAATAGGTCAAGTCAAATGATTCTTACCATCTGATTGGGCCACCTAGGTAGGATAAAGTTACCCTTGAGGTACCATAGAATTCACTAAAAATAAATATTTTTTTTATAGGCAAATGTCAGTAATTATTAGATTTGTTAAAAATGTTAGTAGGTAGAAGTTGATCCCTCTCTCTCCTTATCACTTCACTCTTTAATTCTCTCACCCAAACCACCGAGGCAACCTTATATTCCCAAATAAAAATAGATTGACTATAGGCCGAATTGGAAATGTTGATATTTTATAGTTTCATGGACAGTTAAAATAAATTGAATATGTTAAAACTTGATACTAAGTCTCAAAAAGTGAAAAGGTTCAGTCAAAAAAAAAAAAGTTAGATATCAGATTTTTGTTTTATGCATCTCATCCTTCTTTTATTTAACATCATTATTTAGATATCAGATTTTTGTTTTATGCATCTCATCCTTCTTTTATTTAACATCATTATTGTGATATATATCTTCCTTTACTCCAAAGCGATCAACTTTTAATAATTCCAGCATGATCTGCTAATTTATTTATTAGCTAAATTAATTTGCATGATTAAGCATGTCACACTTGTTGTAATGCTTACATATATCCCCCAACCCTTCGTGCGCATGCAGCTAGCTTTGGATTCTCTACAACATGAATATATGTAACATGATTTTAATTATATTAATATATATATCAAGTTGCTCTACTTGAAGATTTTTTTTATAGTGTTATTGTAGTTGAATGCAGTTATGTCAGTTTAAAATTTATTCTCAATTGACGGTATTAAAATAAAAGTTTAAGACGTTTGAATACTTTGGTCAGAAACTCCACAGGCACATTTTATATTTTAATTAAAAAGAAAGAGCTAGCTTGAATTCTTTATTTTTTTAGGATTTAATATGATGTTTTATATGTGTAAAAGTTTTTATAGTTTTTTTAACTATACACAGTCATATTATTAAAAATATTTATTCGCATAATAATTAAATAAAACATCAAATATATGATAATATATAATGGATGAATGATATAATTTTTTTTTAGTGACCATAAATAAAATTAAACTCTAAGTAAAATGAGTGCCGCCATGTTATTGTCTGATACTCTGATCTACACAAAAATTAGTTGATAATTTAGACCACGGGCATTCGTAATTGTTTTGATTTAAAAAATTATATTATTTGTAAACTATTTTGTTGATAATAAAATAAGAATGGTACAAATTTCAACATTCATTTCTCTTAATTTTTTTAGAGTTTAAATTGTCAATGTAATTTTTTTTACATTGTATGTCAACCAATCAGAAATAATGATATGAATGAATTTTAACATAATTAAAATAAGAGTCAAACATTTTACTTTATGTGAGAATTTCTGATTGTTTGACAATGTAAAAAATCTTTACACTGACGGTATAAAACATTAGTTAATACAATATTCATATGATTTAATTTGTATGCACTATCAATATTTTTTTTTTGACATAATAGGTTAATTCGTCCTATACTTTTTTTTTTCTTTTTCAAATTGGTCCTATAAGTTTTATTTTTTCGAATTGGTCTTGTACATTATGTTCCTCTAGCACGTTACTTCTTTCCGTCAATCCGTACATGACGACGTCAATTTTAGGAGTAACGTGGAAGACGAAATATAATCTATAAGATCAAAATGAGAAGCAATGAAAGGGAACATACCTTTTTTTTTTTCATTTTGGTCCTATACGTTATATTTTGTCTTTCATATTAGTCTTTTCCGCCAATTCCTTTTTGACGGCGTTAGTTTTAGGACTAACGTGGTGATGAAACATAACGTATAGGATCAAAATGCAAAAAATAAGACATATAGGACCAAAAGGAAGAATAAAAAAATGTGCAAGACCAATCAACCTATTTTACCAACAAAAAAAAATATATTGTCGATCAATCACAAATTGTCATATCATTAAAACTGTTGACTATTATCCTAACTACATTTAAAGTTATTTGTACACTAGTGCAAAATATGGATTCTACAACAGGTTTCTAGATCGGTTGACAAAAACCCGATTTAAAAAAAGAGACGGTGTCAATTTTGAAAATAAGTGGAAAACTATTTACATCGGTTTAACAAGAACCCGATGTATAAAACATTTAAGATCGGTTTTAGAGTTCAACCGATGAAAAAAATTTAAACGAAAAACTATTTTTTTATTCCCGCCAAGTATTTACATCGGTTATTACACAACCGATCTCATTAGTAAACTTTCAAAATCGATTATTTGACAACCGATCTCATTATTAAACTTTCAAAATCGGTTCTATTAACCAAACGATTTCAAATCTTTTATTAAACCCTTTTCTTTTGCCACCGTGCTTTCATATTTCCCTCCTCATTGTTTGTTCTCTCCCTCGTTTCTGCTTCTTCTCTCCTTCATCGTCGAGACCCATAACGCAACGCTCCGAATAGAAAACGCAACGCTATCTCCTTCCCTTCCTCTCTGCCTTGCTCTCGTTCCGCCGCCGTGTATCCAACTCTCATTCTGAACGGACCCATAAGGTATGGTACCTTAAACTTTCATTTTTGCTCTCTACTTTATGTCACCTGTGACTGGGTTTGAAGATGCTAAGTTGGTTTCCAACACAATGCTGAAACTTATTTTCCCTTTTCTATCTGCTTTGTAGCTAAAAAATAACTGCAATACCCAATTTTTTAGGGATGGAGGGAGACACTACAAATCCCTTTATTTTGTCTCTGCTAAAACCCAACTTTTTGAGCACATATGATACCCTCCCACCTGCAAGAGAATTGTTTCAAGCACATGGAGACAATTTGATTAACATTGAACACGCTGTTGCTGCAAACCGCAGAAACAATAGCCTCTAGGAATTGATATTCTTTGTATTGATAGTATGGTGATGATCTGTTATATAGCCTAGGAATTGCTTATCATATCAGATTGTTGCAGTGTCAAAAGTATGTTAACTCCGTTAGAATTTCTTTTGGTAGTAGATAATCTTTTTCAAGCTGTTCTTTTTGGTACATGACTTTGTTTGAGCTAAGTCTAAAATCAGAATGTTGATACTTCTTAGCTCGTTGCTGCTTCTTCTCCTTCATCGCTTTCATATTTTCTGTTTCTGTTCTATCAATGTAGGTATGCATTGCCTCATATAACTACTTCATTCCTAGTTCTATTCTTTTGGCCAAATGTTTTGTATTGCTTGGTTTATAAACACTTGGTGTATATTAGTTTGGCATATTAGTTAAGGATATTAGTTTAACATGAATGGTTTTTAAATGTTAGGTTAAAAAACCCTCTCACAGTTCTCTCAAACCCTCTCTTTGCTTTGTGATTGTAATTTAGGGTGAAGGCAAGACTCAACCCATCTCGAGCTCCCTCTCACTCATCACTCTCCATCTCCTCACTCTGAGCACAAGTAAGATATTTTATTCCAATGTTTTGTTTGCTGCTTTAACTTAGGGATTGGACTGTTGGATTATCTTTTAGTGTTAATAAATTAGCAAAGCCTTAGTTTCCCATCTGAGATTCAATATTAATGAGCATATGTGTACTTTATTAAGGTACCGCTCATTGTATTGAATCTTGAATTGTCCAAGTTGGACAGTTTGGGAAAAAACTTTTTCTTCATTTGGTTAATACTTATTCCTTAATTCTCATATGTTATACTTGAAGAAATTTCGATCTGATGCATTTCCTTTTGTTCTCTGGGTGCACACTTTAGCGCGGTGGATGTCACCGCATTCAAGTCGTGTATGCCGGAGACCGATGGGAAATGCTATCGAAATTTCGTTAAGTATGGGCATGAGAGTTCGGACTAACTGTTAAATGAGTGTTGAAGAAGTTTCTTCTCGAATGGGATAGGGCCATACCCTGTGATAAGAAGGAGTTGAAGATCTTGGACTAAGTGAAGTTCTTGTTGTAGTTATGGATCGTAATTGGATCGATGCTAGACGCACAAGTCATGAGAATGAGAATGGAGTGGAAGAGTTTTTAGAATTTGCTAAAAGAAATGTTCCCGATAGTAATAGAAGGTTTTATTGTCCTTGTGTTAATTGTTTGAATGAGAGATGACTGGAAGCTGAGAAAATACGAGAGCATCTTATTTGTGAAGGGATATGCAAGAGTTATACAATATGGATATGGCATGGTGAATTGTTAGAAAGACCAAGTGTGTCCCAAAGAGAGAAGGTTGATGACGTAGATATGGACGATCGACTAGAGGACATGATCCGCGATAGTGGACAAGAGTCATTTCAACGAGCAAATGTGTATGATACTTTGTGCAGTGATGTAGATAAGCCTTTTTATCCCGAGTGCTCTAATTTCACACGGTTGTCAGCGGTGTTAAGATTGGTAGTTGTGAAGGCAAGAAATAAAGCTTCACCGAATTGCTTGAGCTGTCGAAAGACATGCTTCCAGAAGGTAACACATTGCCGAACCGTAACTATGAGGTGAAGAAGATATTGTGTCCGATGGGTATGGAGTATAAGAAAATACATGCATGTCCTAATGATTGCATATTGTACAGGAATGACTTTGAAAAGATGCACGAGTGTCCAAGGTGTGGGGTATCACGCTACAAAGTGAACGATGGTGATTCAAATTGTGATGTGATCACAAAGGGTCCTCCTGTGAAAGTGTTATGGTATCTTCCAATAATTCCAAGGTTCAAGCGATTGTTCGCTAATGTAAATGACGCAAAAAACATTAGATGGCATGCAGATGAGAGAAAATGTGATGGACAGCTTCGCTATCCGGCTGATTTTTTGCAATGGAAGAGAATTGCAAGTTTATTTCCGGATTTCGCCGATGAGAAAAGAAACCTTAGGCTTGGACCTGCTACGGATGGAATGAATCTGTATGGCACCTTAAGTAGTATTCATAGTTCATGGCCTGTTCTCCTGGTAATTTACAACCTACCTCCTTGGTTGTGCATGAAGCGCAAATACAGTATGTTATCTATGATGATTTCGGGCCCAAAACAGCTAGAAAATGACTTAGATGTTTATCTAAGTCCCTTGATTGAAGACATGAGAAAGCTGTGGGTGGAAGGCGTTGATGTGTTTGACAGGTATTGCAATGAGACTTTCAAGATGCGTGCCATGTTATTTTGCACCATCAATGACTTTCCAGCATACGGGAACTTGTCCGGATATAGTGTTAAGGGGCATAAAGCATGCCCTGTATGTGAAGAAGGCATATGCTACCATCAACTACAACATGGAAGGAAGACAGTTTACCTTGGGCATCAAAAATTTCTCACACCTGATCACCCGTATCGTAGATTGAGAAAAGCTTTTAATGGATGCCAGGAGAATGAAATTGCTCCAACAACCTTAACCGGAGATCAAGTTTATCAACGGGTTAAGGGCATGGATGTTATCTTTGGAAAGACCCATAAGAAGGCTACTGAGAAAACATATGGAAGAAGAGGTCGATCTTCATTGATCTTCCATACTGGTGCAAACTTGATGTAAGACATTGTATTGATATGATGCATGTGGAGAAAAATGTGTGTGATAGTATAGTCGGGACACTTCTTAACATTCAAGGCAAGACAAAGGATGGTGTGAATGCTCGTTTAGATCAGGTTGCGATGGGTATATGAGAGCAGTTAGCTCCACAATCAGTAGGGGTTAAGCGGACTTATTTGCCCCCAGCATGACATACTTTATCGAAAAAAGAGAAAAAAAGTTTCTGTGAGTGTCTGCGGGGCGTCAAAGTGCCATAGGGTTACTCTTCAAATGTTAAGAGGCTTGTCTCAATGAAAGATGTCAAATTAGTTGGTTTAAAGTCTCATGATTGCCATGTCTTGATGCAACAACTACTACCAGTGGCTATTTGTGACATCTTGCCTAAAAAAGTGAGACATGCCATAACAAGGTTGTGCTTATTCTTCAATGCTATATGTAGCAAAGTCATTGACCTTCAAAAGTTGGATGAGTTGGAAACTAAGGCTGTTATTATCTTGTGTCAATTGGAGATGTATTTTCCTCCTTCATTTTTTGACATCATGGTTCATTTAATTGTTCATCTAGTGAGGGAGATTAGATTGTGTGGCCCCGTTCATTTAAGGTGGATGTACCCAGTTGAACGATACATGAAGATCTTAAAAGGGCATGTGAAGAATCCACACCGTCCTGAAGCATCTATTGTTGAAAGGTATGTTGCAGAAGAAGCTATTGAGTTTTGTACAGACTACATGTCAGAAGCGGAACCTGTAGGGCTTCGTAAGTCTCGTCATAAGGGAAAATGTGATGGTAAGGGTACACGAGGTATTACTGTTAAGAGCATGGGTCGAGAAGAAGTGCTTCAAGCACATTTGTATATATTGAATAACACTGATGAGGTTAATCCTTACTTATGTGATCACAAAACCATTGTCAAGCAAAATTATCCTCGAAAGAACGAAAAATTGTTGTTGAACAAGCATAATAAGACTTTCTTAAACTGGTTTAAAGATCAAATTGAGAAGGATAATACTGGTTCTGATACATTAAAATGGTTAGCACACGGGCCTAACTTTGATGTCATATGCTGGAGTGGATACAATATCAATAAGTTTTCCTTCTATACAAAGTCCCAGGATGACAAGAGTACCGTGCAAAACAGTGAGGTTATGGTTGTAGCCGAGTCCATACACATCTCTAGTTCAAAAGATACAAACCCCGTTATGGCATCCATATCTTACTTTGGAGTCATTGAAGAGATTTGGGAGGTTGATTACACTAAATTTAGAGTACCTGTTTTTAAATGTAAGTGGGTTGACAGTAACAATGGTGTATAAACCGATGAGTTAGGATATACATTGGTAGACCTTGGCAAGGTAGGTCATACAGAAGAGCCTTTCATCATGGCTTTCCAAGCAAGACAAGTGTTTTATATCCATGATCCTTCTAACAAAAGGTGGTCAGTGGTTCTCCAAGGAAAAAACATGCATAATGGTAGTGAGAAAAATCAAGATTCAACTCTTAATATTTCCGATACTCCTTCTTTCTCAACACGGATGCCTACTTTCAATTAGGAAAATGAAGCGGACGATGTACATGCCATTCGTGATGATCATCATGAAGGGATATGGGAGAACATTACTACTTGACCATCGTGTAAGTTATGTTTAAAGTGATATTTATTAGTTAAGTTATGTTTATCTTGATAATTATAAGTTAAGTTTATTTTGTTATTTAATTTGATATTTATATGTTAAGTTATAGTGTAAGTTATGTTTAAAGTGATATTTGTTATTTATCCATCTTTACTGACGTAGTTTATTATTTTTTGTATAAACAAGCATACATGACAGATCCCTCGGACATGCCTCCTACACGTAGCGAGTCGGATACCCCATTGACAAGTAAAAAAGGTAGACGCGCCACACAATTAAAAAAATTGGCCGTCAACCGTAGTGGTAATCAAAGGATGAGGGTTGAGTTTGATGGAGACTACTTACCTATAGGGCCAATGGAAGATCAGTTCAAGAGTTTTGTGGTCGTCCTTGTCAAAAGGAAGGCTAGTATACTTATTGAGGATTGGGACCATGTACCGACGAACGTGAAGGATCAGATATGGGATAGTATCATGGTATTTTACTTTTACCCTCTTTGTTTGTATCTATTTTATTTCTCCATATTATACACTAATTTCTCCATTTTGTTGTGTAATATAGCTCAACTTTGAAGTGCCGGATACTGAGCGTATGAAGAAAAAATGGATTTCGTTTGCGGGTGACGTTGGAGAGCATTTAAAACACAACTAAGCGGGAAATACATACATGGGTGTGCGGACAAATCTCCACTTGAGATGTACCCGTTCCTTGATCAAGAGACGTGGGATAGATTTGTTTAGATTCGATTGGATCCCGCCTTTCAGGTTAACTTGAGTTATATTGTTTAACTTGACCAACCAAATTGATTTTATCAATATACTGAATTCAGTTGATGTTATTTATAATAGAAGAAAAGGAAAAAAGCGCAGGAGATCCAGAGTAAGAATCTCTACCCGCATCGTTTGTCTCGTGGGGGATATAAAAAGCTGAGGAGGAAGATGATTGAAGAGAAGAAGAAACAACTTTTGGAAGAAGCATCCCAAGCTGATCCTACGGCTGATCCGCCTCCGGAAGTTGTTGATCCACCTCCACCCCTATGCCACCATACATGGAAGAGAGCCCGACAAGGACCAGCGGGACAGTATAGATCCGAGAAGGCACGTCTTGTTGCTGAAAAGATTGTAAGTATATATTCAATTCTAATTGTAATTGTAATATGCTTATCCATCATCTTACACAAATGTGACAATTGTATGTTGTAGGATTCCTTGGACGAACAGAGCACATAAGGAACCTTTGTGTCTACCGGACGCAAAGATGTCTTGGCTGTTGCGATTGGGAAGGAGGACCACCCAGGCCGTGTCCTTGGTGTTGGATGGGGTGTTGGCATTTGCCAATACCACAGACCATCTTCACATCATTGGAAGAGGGATGATATTGAGTCCATCAAGGCGTAGCTTCGAGAAGAAATAAAACGAGATCTTCTCTCAGAGTTGGCATCTATGGGTTTTTCCCAGCAAAACACAAGTGCCCAACCGTCTGTACCTGTGAGCACTAAAGGTTCATATGATCATTCACATCAGCCTGATAAGGAGGACGATCAGTGTGAGTTGTATGTTGATGATCATCATGATCGCCGTTAGTGGCATTTGGGAGGGTACACAACTTGGGAAATACCTTACACCACCAGACATTAGAGGATGATCATGTGAGGGTGGTGGTTGAAGATGTTCGAGATGTTGATGCTCTAGTCCTTGTGCCCACCGAGAAGGTTATTACAGTTGGCCAAGCCCCCGGTAATTTCATCCCTTGGCCGAGAAGACTTGTGAGGTTTTTTGTTTCAGCCAAGGTATTCATGTAATTGTTCAATTACATATGTTTTTATATATTTACAATTGAAATAACTTAATTGTGTTTACTTGTGTTTACTAATGCTTTACCTCAGTTGTTTAGGATGATGGAAAAGATTATCGACCCAAAAGACCTAGGTCGGATAAGAGAAAACTTGTGGCGTTTGGTTCATCGAAGGTATTCATATAATCATTCAATAACTTAAGTTTTTTTTATTTACAATTGAAATAAACTAACCTTGTTTACTAATGTTCTATATTTGTTGTTTAGGGTATTGACAAGGATGTTAAACTTGATGCTCTGGAACGTCTCGCATTAGCGGCTATGAAACTTGGGAGGGAGTCCGCTTTTATAAATTTGGAACACGATGGCAGGCCCGACACTTTCTATATCCCCCAGAGGGACATCATGGAGATATGCATTGATAGTGAAATGTTTTGCATGACAGTTGTCTCATTATGGTGCACGTAAGTATATTTTATTTCAACTAACTAATTTGTAAGTTAACTAATTAAGTTTTTAACTATTATAATTAATATTTATTTCAATATCTTAGGTATCTGCATCGCCTGTGTATTGATAGGTGTAACCTCCATCTTTATGGATTCCTTGACCCTCAACTAATTCAGAGTGAGACACTTAGGGCAGATGAGATTACCGCGTACATGCGACATGTGCTTGATGAAGGCAAAAAACAGTTCTACCTAGCACCTTACCTCCATCTGTAAGTATAAGTTTGACTAGTGATTTATAATTATTTGTGACTTGTCTCTAACTGTTTCCAAATGCAGTAAACATTGACAATTATTGATCATCTGTCATGGTATGAGTGTTGTGGTCTTCTTTTGTTCGTTGGGAAGGAAACCGACGAAAGAAATCAACTTTATTGTTGAAACGTAAGCTTTTAATTAATTTAATTTGTACTACATTTGCTTTATTAATTACTCTGAAATCTATAACATACTTTAAATTCATATTTTCTTAATTATGATAGATCTATGAACGCAAGTCGTCTTTTGGATGGTGGTAGGCCCAGGCCTATTTGGTGGATTTATCCTAATGTAAGTAGTTTATTAGTACCCGAGATTCAATTGCAGTGTAAAATAGTTACTATTATGTTTTTACTCATTATATATTCAAATTGTGTATTCATTTGTAGTGTTATAGGCAACGTGGCGGCTGGGAGTGCGGATATTATGTTATGAAGTGGATGTTCAATATTGTCTCCGCGGGTATTATAGATCGATGGAAGGAGATAACTAATAACATTTGTAAATAGTTATAAATTAATTATGTTTAGTTTTAGTTGATTAGTTATAATGTTTAATTTATCTTATGTTAATGGAATGTGCAGATTTTCGACAATCCGGAAGCATTCTCTGAAGAGGACATTAAGGACATCAAGGAATGTTGGGCAAACTTCTTTCTTGAGATGACTACTGAGCATTAATTTATGGATGACATTTGATTTCTTTAACTAGTTTAATTTGTTATATATATCTTTTTTGTTTCTTTGTCATGTATTTAATTAATTAGTTTGAATTTATTACATTATATAATTAGTTGAGTTTGTTGAATCAAAAGAAGCTGACTTTTGCATAATCAATAAAGTAGTTTGGCTTACTTAGTATATTGATTTAGATTATGTTATTGTTGGGATTCTGTTTTAGTTGGGATTGTTCTGGTTGTACATATGAAACAGGGTTAAGGATTGTCACTGGTTTAAAACAGAGTATTTAAAAAAAAATTGGACTATCAACATTGGTTACAATAGAGAACCGGCGTTGAACTATCAATTTAAATCAGTTCTAAGTTATAACCGATGTGAAATGTATCACTTTCAAAATCGGTTACAAGACAAAACCGATGTTGAAATGACAAAACCGATGTTAAATTCTAAATTTCAACAATGGTTCTAGATTATATCCGATGTTAAAAGTTCTCTTTCAATAAATTATTAATCTGTTGAATGAGCACTTTCAAAATCGGTTTGGTTTATAACCGATGTGGAAATGTAAATTTCAACATCGGTTGGAAACCGATATTAAAAGGTCTTACATTTTACATCATCTGTTTCTTCATCGGTTCCATAATCGATTTAGAATGATATTTTTAACCGATTTAAAACTTGTTAATTGCACTAGTGGTAGCTTGATTTGTGATTGGTTAACAATATAAAAAAACTTTGTTTCAAAAGACAATATAAAAAAACTTTATATTGATTTAATGCACTGACAATGTAAATTTTTTTGACATTGTCAACCAATAATAAATTGTCACATCGACATAAATGTTTGACAATTATTCTAACTACTTTAAAAGTCACTCATACTATGTTTTCTGATTGGTTGACAGTATAATAAACTTTTCATTGTCAGTGCATGACAATTAAACTAAAAAAACAAGAAAATAGTTAAAATGAAAAAGAATCATGTTACGTACACACCTTCACCTATATAAATTAGTTTATATTTATATATTTATATAATTTTTATTATCCTATCAAAACTTATTTCACTTTAATTTTTTTTATATTTATAATTTTTTTTGTGCTCAATATAACATTTCGATTTTTCACATTCTCTACACTCTAATACGAATTAAATAGTATTTCTGTATTTGTATTTTTTTGGAGGGACTAGAAAGTGAAATATAATGATCAGGAAATGATGTACGCCTTATGGCAACATAATGAATGGAGAATTTATTTTATATGATTATTCTGTTTTATTGTTTTACTTTGGTATCAAATATTCAAAAAATTGTTTTTAGTTTTCATAATAGATTGTGATGTGATGTTCCAGAACGGGCGTCACTCAATATATTTATACTTTAACTTTGTCATTTTAGTATATATAAAAGATGTGAAACTTAATGTAAAGTTTAAATAATATTATTCAATGGAATAAAGATAAGAAAATTCTGGCCTTTAGGCCTGTTTATCAATAAAAAAAACAGATAAGAAAAATTCTAACATCGTTTTAGTATATGCATGATTAGTTATAACATTATGTTTTTAATTGTAATATATTGTTAGTATATAATTTTTTTTATATCATCAATTAATTATATATTATCACATTATTAAAAATATTTGACTGACATATCTTACAAGTTATATATAAAATGATCTATAATTAATTAATTACAGAGGTGACCCAATACCTATTGAGGCCTAAAATAAACTCTATGATGAAAGCTTTTTAAAACTAATAACAAATTAACCTAATAATTTTCTCGTACAAAAATAATTATTTTGTACACAATGATAGTTGATCTTTGGACCTTACAGCTAATAGTAATATTTCATATCAAATAGGCTAACTTATGTTTATTGATGTATCAAACATACCAAAAAGATAATATAAAATAATACAAAGTTAGTTTTTTTGATAGGTCTAAAACAATGACCTCACTTGTTTTGGCCTCGGCCCGATCGGATTAATTGTATAAAAATTATACACTAATAACATACAAAATTAAACTCTATATCATAAAAGGATATTACTTGATACACATTACAAAATTTGCGTCATTTTATATTTACCTGACATGATTAAATTATTGTGTGATTATATAAGATTCATTCCATTCATAAAATAAATATAATTCATCAAAAAAAAATATAAGATTCATTTTGCAATAAAATAATAAAAGTATAAAATAATGTGTATTTATCATTATTCACGCGAAAAGGATTATAGAAAGGCGTGAACGACAGGTTGTGAGATTGATGATTTTAACTCTGTTGGTTTTCGATTCTTTTATTTTCCGTTCCCTTTGAGAAAGCAAAAGCTTTCACAAACAGACAACTAGATTCGGTGTTTGTTTTAGTTTTGTTATTTGAATATATAGAAGATTATACTTAAACAATAATTTATTTGTATATAATATAATATTTTTATTTATTTTTGACAATAAATAATATTTTTATTCTATCTTAATATATAATATATAGTATATAAAATTAATTAATAAGTTATAATTATGAATTTAATTGTGATATATTATTAGTATAAAAGTATCTACAGTGTTAACTAATTATATATTATCATATTATTAAAAATATTTAACTTTTATATTTTCATAATCACTTGTATTTTATTATAATTTATGATTAATTGATTAATTATATTTTCAGTTAAAAAAAAACTATATTTTAAAATTAAATTCTAAACTTGTATTTGAAACTAATTCAAGCAAGTAACATAATTTGATTATTAAATTTTTTTCCCGAAGCCCAAGAGAGGGTGTGTGCAGAGCAGCAAGTTAAAAAACAGTGAAAAAGCAACACCCAAAATACCAAGGATCTTGTTTTGTTTAGTGAAAACCCCCACGAGCGGTTCTCGAACTGCATGCACTGCACATCATGGACTTTTCTAGAGAGAGAAAACAGAAACCTCCCTCCCTCATTACTCACTCTCTTTGTTTATTCCTCCTATTTTCCAAGAGAGAGAGAGACTGCGAAATCAGTCTCAAAATAAGGAACCCCCATCGATCTCATGTCCTTTCTTTCTTCACAGATAGAGTCAGAAAACATAGTGAACACAAATGTGTGGGCTCGCCTCTTTTATGACCTTTTTGTTATTGCTCTTCCTCTCTCTCATGGTGTATTATTGGGATAGAAATTTAATATTTATTGGTATTGTTATATGGATTTAATTGTTATATATTTTTAATATAAATATTTTTATATTACTAATAATTAATTTTAAATTATCATATAAGTAAAAATATTTATTTTTTATCATATCCATTTTAAAAGTCATTCGTACCTTAACTTTCAATTACTTGATTATGTAAAAAGTTTTATATTTATAATACATAATAATTAAATTCTTAGTATAAATTTATATTAAAGTATTTTATAGTTTTAGATATAATAATTTATTATATATAGATGTATAATGGTATCAAACAGTCTAAAATTTATTCAGAGCATCTTTACTGGCGGTTTCATAGGGGTTTCATAAGAATAAAATATCATTATAGTATGCCACGTATGATTTTAGGTTCCTTAAATTTAAAATGGTATAAGGAACCTAAAAAGAGAGTTTCATAGCATTTAAATATTATTTTTTTTACATTTGATAGTATAAAGTTGAGAGAGAGAATATGAGATGTTGAAGGGAAAGAGAACATACGGAACTTGACAATAGAAACCTCCATTGGAGTGAAAATTGAGTGAGTGTCATAAATTTGAGTTGGCATATATGGACCCACTTAAAAATTTAAAATAGGTTCCTTAAAATTTTATCATTGGAGATCCTCTTATATGAATAGAGTTTAATAAATATATATTGTCAGTGTAAATTTTTTTACTTCATCAGCTAATTATAAATTATGGTATGAGTGATTTTTAAGATAATTAGGATGAAAGTCGCATATTTTTAATAATGTAACAATTTTTTTTTATGAATCACCATAGTTAGGGCCAAGGTATCCCCACAAGTTTCGACCATTTGGATCGGCTGCTTAGAAAACATGGAATTAACCATTGATTTTCGTAATCTCTCAACTAGAGTGTCTGCCATCAGTATTTGAACTTGTGTTCTCCTCCCTATGAAATCGAAATGCTTATCACTACTCGACTAACACTTGGTTGGTAATAATATGATAATTCATGAGTAATTGATTCGTGTAAAAATAATTGTGCATTAAAAATACATAACAATTAAATTCATATAAATAATGGTGTTGAAAATGAAAATTCGCATTCTATTTGCTATTCCTCCTCTTTAAAACGTATGTGTTTCTTGTCATAATCTTATTCTCGTAACTCAACTCCACCTACTCTAAAGCATAAACTCTGCTTCTTTAACTCTTTTTCACCCTCTCTCTTGTGTGATTCAGTCTCACTCGTGGGATAAAGAGAGAGGGAATATACAATGCTACTAAATCTTTTACCCTTTTGATTTTCACACCCTTCTCTTAAGAGAGACCATAAAAGAAACTGTTCTCTCAACATTTTTATGCTATTTTGTTCCCTTCTGGCATTGTATTAAACTCATTTGTGATTTCAAAGTTGAACCGTTTTGGTTTTCCTCAGTTTGTTTTTGCATTTGTTTTCTTTCTTGGCTTTGTTTCCATGAGTTCACAGCACTTCAACCATGGTGGTGATGGTTTCAGTGGAGATATGAGGTTTTTCCCTTCAGCTCCTGTTCCTTCTTCTCTTGTTCTGAGTCCCCAAGCTCCTCCTCTGTCTAACACTACAGGGGTCATGGGTCATGCTGGTGGGGTAGAGGGTAGAAAGCCTGAGATGGGCTTTCAGATTTTGAACCCCTCAATGTTCCAGCCACAGGAGAGTAGGGGAACAAAGAGAACCAATGATGAAGGAGATGGGTGCTTTGGGGTTGAGAACAAGAGCTTGTCTTTGAAACTTGGTGAAGAAGTAGAAGAAGCTAAGAGATCTGCTGCAGGGACAATTGGGCATGCTAAGCTGTGTGCTAGAGGTCACTGGAGACCTGCTGAAGATGCAAAGCTTAAGGAGCTTGTTGCCCAATATGGTCCTCAAAACTGGAACTTGATTGCAGAACATCTTGAAGGAAGATCAGGTAATCCACTCATTTCTAGGAAAATTGGTAGAAAATCTATATTTGTGACTAATTTGCTCTAAAGTTTTTATTTTTTAGTTTTTATTTTTGCCGGAGTTGATTTTCTTGAATATCTATCATATAAAAGAAAAGGTGGGTCCAAAAATTTAGTCTCATTGTGGAGACCTATATTATTCTATAATAAGTATTCTCACCTGTATTTGCAGGCTGATTCCACAACTTGAATCTGTGAGACCTGTTAGTCATATGGCCACAACTCTAACACTATGCTTACCTTCTTTGAATATCTATCACATAGAGAAAAGGATAATCTGTTGATGATTCCCATTTGTGAAGATACTTGACTAGTGTTCCATTGTGCAAAGTCCACTGAATGAATCTAACCCTTTCTTGTTTTTCTTTTCTTATTGCAGGCAAAAGTTGTAGATTGAGATGGTTTAATCAGCTAGACTCTAGAATCAACAGAAAGGCTTTCTCTGATGAAGAGGAGGAAAGACTCTTAGTCGCTCATAAAATGTATGGTAACAAATGGGCTATTATTGCTAGACTCTTTCCTGGAAGGACAGATAATGCAGTGAAGAACCATTGGCATGTGATCATGGCTAGGAAACACAGAGAGCAGTCAAGTGTGTATAGAAGAAGAAAGCCAACTTGTGATCAAAGCCTTCCAAAGAGTTTAAAATTGACTCTGTCAAGCAATGCAGCCAGTGAATCAGCCATCTCTAGCACCATTGATGAATCTGCCTCAACTTGCACTAACCTCTCCCTCACTCCCTCTTCAACCAAACACTCTCCTAGTCTTTTTAGCAAACTGAGTCCAGTTCAACATCACCAAGGCCATGGATCACTAATGGGTATGCTTGGTCTTCCCCCATTTGGCCTATATATAAATTATGTGTCTTACATTTTATTTTTTCCCCTCTCTTATCTCAATTGTTATATATTATTGTATCTTAGTGTTTGTGTTATGGGATTGCAGGTCTATCTAGAGAAAGGGGGGTGGCAACTGGGGATGTTGGTTTTGACAAGTTTTTTGGTGCTTGGAATGGAACATGTGAACTTAGAGGCTTTGGACACATGGGAAAACTCATGGTTGTGGACCAATCTAATTTTTCAGATTCAAACTCAGAAGTTTCAGTATCTGACTCAGTTGCCACCAATAGGTCCAATCTCTCAATTTCTCGGGAAAGTGGAAACATTGGTGATAAGATTAACATGCCATTCATTGATTTTCTTGGAGTAGGAGCTAAATAGCTGAGGAGGAAACAGGAAGAGGAGTTAGAAAAGTGAGGGTAGTCAGGGGCACCGTTGTGTTGGGTTAGTGATGCAGGGAAATGGGTCTGATGTAGTAGGTCCTATCTGCATTCCCTTATGTACAGGTAGTTCCATAAAAGGCAAAAGGTAACTAAAGTAAAAAATGAAACAAAAAGAGGGAAGAATGTGAAAAATAAAAAAAAGGCTTAATTGCACTGTTGATCCTTCTATTATTGATTATGTGCGATTTTGGTCCCTATAATTTTTTGTAATGCACATTTGGTTCCTCTATTTTTTTAATGTTGCAAATTTGGTCCTTCTGTTCAATGTCTGTCAATTTTTTCAATGATCAACATAAAATAACCACTCCTTTAAGTGCATAGAACCTTTTGTTGAAGTTCTCCCTTATTTGGTTCTCCAATTCAACATGATTCATAGATTCCTTTATGCTATTTATTGATTTTGCCCCTTCTTTTCGTGATCTTTTTTTTGGTTTCATCACAGATCCTTTACCATAAGAGATTTTATGCACTTAGAGCAGTTGTTTCTCCATGTTAATCATTGAAAAATTGATGGATATTGGACGAAAGGATTGAATTTGCAACATTAAAAAAATAGAGGGACAAAATGTGCAACAAAAAAAGTTTAGGGATCAAAATCGCACATAATTAATAATAGGTAAATTAAAGGTGTAATTAAGCTTAAAAAAAAAAAAAAAAAAGGACATAAGCAGGGATGAGAGAGAGTCACTATATGTCTGTTATGAAGTAATGACCTATGAGTAGTTATGAGATCCAAAAAAAAGTATAATAATTTTCAAACTCTCGGTTTTGGACTGATCCTGCAACAACAGCAGTAGCAGGGTTTTGTTAAGCTGTGGTAGTACTTTTGGCAATTTGTTAATCAGAAGCCGAAGTTTCTTGACTTGGACTGCTCTTTCCATGCATCGACCGACCTGTTTTTGTTTTGAACGACTTTTCTCAATGCCCCATTGTGATATTGGGTTTGCTGCTTTTTCTTTTCGCTATGCGTTTGGTACTTGCTGTTTGACCATAATTGACATTTGCCGGCAATTATTCTATGCCCTTGCTTCATTTAATTCTTTCTAAACATCTTTATAACTATTAAATGCTTTAATTTATTTTGGCTTACAACTATTTAGTGTTGGATTAAAATTTTACTTCCCGGTGATAAGTTGATGAACAGAAGAATGAGAAAAGATATTATTTATAATTTAGCCGGTTAAATAAGTGCATGTCTTACATGAGTAGGGATCTTCTCTATTTCTCATGAGAAATGGAGATATTTATTACTAAAGTTTTGAGATAATAAATATATGAAGGGATTATATACATGCCTATAATACACATTTATTTGAAAAATTTTTGAAAATGGAGAGATAAAAAATGGAGAAGATCTTTTTTCGTCGTACATATATTTAAAATAAGTGTCTTGTTATCTTGAGGACATTGATTAAGGAATCAATAAATGAAATGTTTTTATTGAGAATTTAAGTATATTATTTCTCGTTAGGTTAAATATACAATTTTTCAATAAAAATTTATCTCTTTAGATTTCTTAATTAATGTCCTAAGGACACTGAGTAATATTTTCTTTAAAATAAATTAAATACACTCCTCGTCGAAAGTTGCTCTGTCTATTTGTTACACAAAAAAGAAATTAAATAAATTTTATTATATCATTACACATATATTAATTTATACCAATGTATATATAGAATATACATGCATTTTAACTGAAGGGGTTGGGGCCTCTTGGGTAAAGAATAAAGAGGTAGCTTCCTTGTTTCCACGTGTCAATCTTAATACAACGTTTTAATATGATGTAATTGGTTTTAAGTAGTGGATAGGTGAAATGAAAAGGATATCAGGAGCCAAAAAAGTTGCATTGGGTAGAGAGAAAAAAATAAAAGAACACACTTTGTTTAGGAGATAAAACTTACCACTCTGTTGGGTTGTAGGGGGAGAAAGTGAAAGGAAAGAAAGTGAAAAAAGAGAAAATAAAAGGATAAAAAATGAGTAAAAAATGAGAGAATAATTTAGTTGTTTGATAGAAGAGAAAATGAGAGGAAAAAAGCCAAATTTTTTTTCTCTTTTTATTTGGTTGAGTAGAAAGTGAGATGAAAAAAATCTTTTTATTAAATGACCAAAATACCATTATATAATAATTTAAAAAATAAAAAATATTTTTGTTTTTAGTCTTTTTACATAAGAATCACATTGACCAGCCTTGGTTTACGTGTTTCTCCCATTTTTTGTTTATTCTAGGGTGAACAAAAAAAAAGGGCGAGTCCCATGTCTTTTTCCTCTTCCTTTCTCCTTTCTTTTGAAACCAAAGGATGAAAAAATTCTTGATTAATGTGTTTTCTGTTCACCATTTTTCATTTCATCCCTTTCTCACGTTTCAAATGCCATGTACAATTTAAAAGATTTATCTTTTATTTAAAAAATTATATATGAAAACTTTAACTTTTAAAATAACCGTAGTTATTACACCAATTCATTATTGTTTGCCTCTTTTTTTTTTCAATGTGTCATCCATGCGCAACTATAGAGATTAATTTCTCAAGTCGAGTAGAATCATCACATAGACGACAAAACTCTCTCACAAGTATTTTAACACTACTGTATTTTCAGAGCTCAATTTTGAACTCAAGACCTTTCATTAAGCAGGAAGAAATTCATGTCATCACATCTAAGCACTCTTTCGTCATTATTGTCGACCTCTAAAGTCATGGTAGGCGCCAAAATCCGGTGGGGGAATGGGAGCCATTCTCATATTATCATTTCTGAAAAACGTAATATTAGAGTTCATTCATTGTGATTCTTCTGTTTTTTAAAGTAGTGAAATAAAGTGGATTAGGCATGGTATGCGACAAAAATCAGGTGGGGCTCTGATAAACGTGATATTAGAGTTCGGTTGGGTCAATTTATATGTCGGCATGTCCATTCAAGAAAATAAGGTATACAGGTAAGACAATAAGTTTTTAGATGCGTTTTATTATCGATTCAATAATAAAAAAACTGAAAAAGAATCAGCTTTAGGATTTATTATTTACTACTTTGCTCGTGTATTTATTGCTTACACAGAAATAGGGATGCCAAGTTGAATTTGAGGCAAGAAAATATGGCCTGGTTTGATATTTGTTTCACTCATTTGGGCCACGATCGTGATTCCCAAAAAGTCCATTTGGGTAGTTAAGCAGGCTGTTGTCGGGCTTGTCTTAGTTGTACTTTTGAACTATGATCTTGCATGTTTTCTTCGTTGACCAAAAAAACTCACATTTGTTATGTGTTTATAGAGATTAATTAATTTATATAGGTGCCGGGCCAATGTTTAGACCGAATACTCATTCAAGGGAGCATACTTCCTTAATTATTACGATAACCCTCTGAATAATTAGTTTTGCTAATCAGTAATAGGTGCAGAGAAATGGATGGGCTGATCTTTTCTTTAGATTATATAACAGCATAATTGTTATCCTCAATTTTCTTAACATGCCATGTTCTTGTAAGTATACGGCAAATTCTAGGGTGAACGACCTTCACAAGACGTTCATCGTGAGAGACTTAAATTCACCATTCGATATTACAAAAAAAAAAAAATTGGACAGGTAGATATTGGTTTGCTCGATCACACTACCCATCCACTCCCGGTTACCATCTCTTTTTCTTTCATTCGCCTCTCTCTTGGCCATGTACTTGTGAGCCTATCCATCACCCAAACCCTTACCCTTCTTCATTTGCATCTTCAAAAACTCCTCTGCCATCTTCTCCAGCCGCTCCTCCTCCTTCGCGGCCTTCCACTCTTCCAACCTCTTCTCGGCGTTGACGTGTCTTAGCCTTCGCCCGCTCATATCCCTACAAGCATCGAAATTGTTTGTCTTCTTCTGTCCCTCCTTCGTCGTCGAACCACGAAGGAGTGACCCAAACCCTCCCTTGCCGCCATTCAACTGCAAAAAGGAGGTGCATGGTGGGGAAGAAGACTAAGCCATACCCATTCATGATCAGAGAGCAAAAGGTGGAAATTTATCGAAGACCCACGCAAAGAAAGTGGAGATTTATGTAAAGGGGAAAACAACAGAAGGTGTTCAAGAAATCAAACTGTCAGAGGCGGATCCGTCATCGTTGAGGTGGCAACAGTTGGTGACAAGGCGGTAGTGTTGCAGTAGGATTCCAGTGAGTTCGAAAAGTCGAGACTTTATGGGCATATACGACTAATAGTTCCCCTCCACTCGTGGCCACACAACACCGCCATCAGAGCCAGATCCTCGAGCTTTACCCACCCATCACCGCCATCCCCTACACCGCGCCAGAAGCGGCACATCACTGCACCAGAAGTTGAGCACCGTCGCACCAGACTAGAACCACCGTGAGCCTCCACACACAACATCTGCCGCCTCGCGCCATCATCGCAATTCCGGCCTCCACCGCGCAACCCAGGTCCTGCGTCCCAGTCATGCGCCTCCACCCAGTTTTGTGGCCACTATAGTAGCAATTATTTATTTTAAGCATGGACACGGAAGGAAGAGTGTGAATTAATTAAAATTTGGTGAGCAATCCATAATCGATTAAAAATAGTGGAGATGAAAGAGATTGAAGTGTGAATCGATTAAAAAAATAGTGGAGATGGAACAGATGGAAGAGATAGACGAAAAAAAGATGTGAAGGGTGAAAACCACACTCCATACAAGCGGTGTTTAAGCCTTCGTTTTCGTTTCTAGGGCGCATTCCTGAAACCAGAAGCAATCAGCTTCAAGCGTTGAGATGAGAGACGTCAACATTCTCACATCTTTTTCTCGTCTAACGAGACATTTAGGAGGGACTCCATACATTAGTCTTGATAGACGAAAAAAAGATGAGGGATTGCCGGCCTCTTCTGTGCTCATAAGAGAGATTCAGAAATGAAGAATACAAAGAGTTTATAAACAGATGAGGGCTATTAATTGTAGGAGAGTTTGGTTCAGTTGATCTGAATATTGAGCATGGGATAATTTAGTAGCTATTAAGGGAGAAAGTTGAATATCGCGTTTTTTTTGTAGTGGTTTATTAATGTTCATGAATTGTGTCAACTAAACTGCAGAGAGTCGGTCAACTAGACTGTGTGCATTTAAAATTGTGGTAAGATAGCGCTTCTACAAGCAGACGCTATAATATGGACGATTTTAACAGCATCTGTCTAAAGAAATGTCATTAAATATGAACATTTTAATAGCGCTTCTCCGAGAACACGCTAGTAAGAATAAACATATTTTTTTCATAATGGGAACGAGTGAAGATAGCGTTTGGAAAATCAAACACTGCAATAGATGTATAGTTTAGTTGTGTTTCTTCGGTTGTGCGCTGTTAAACACTCCCACACATTTTTTTAAAGCGATGTGTCGCGAAGTCGCTGTTAAGTGCGCGCTATTGAATCTTGAATCTGTTGTAGTGTTTTATGGCTGTCCTCAACACTTATTGTAGAAAAATGCCCCTTTGGTTGAGCCTAGTTTTTGCTTTGTCGCTCTAGCAGTTTCTGGACATATTTTAGCTCTGGTCTATTTTAGCTTTTGCTGTTGGTGTGTTTTCTTTTTGTAGTTTATGGGTTTTAATTGCACCACTTACTTTCGGTGTTAGAAGGCCTACAATTTTACAACCAAGAGGGCTGTTATTCTAAGGTTGTAGTGTAGTTGTGGTTGGCATCTGTTTTTTGTTTTTTTCCGGGTATCTGTTGTGTTGTTGGTTTGTGTTAATAGTCATACTGATTTTGTACAGATAGGGTCAGTATGCTACTTTCTTTTGATCTACCCTCTTTTTTTTTTGTATACGGGTTCGAGTACCACTAAAGTACTCGTTTTAATATACTTTTATTTATAAAAACTTTTATTTATAGAAAAAAACAAACAATTTTGAAAAACAACTCATTGATCGCTAGTGCAGTATAGCGACTGATGTTAACATCGATCACTAATTTCGATCGTTATTTGACGATTTTCTTGTAGCGTTACTTTTGAACCACAAGAAAATATTTTACACGATCACTATAATGGAAAGGGATAATTTAAATTTTGCACTTATTTTTATTAACGAATATATAGTTGTTGATGGAAATTAAATTCATAGGTTGGATCACATATATAAAAATAAAATGGCTTAATGAAGTTTTTGGTCCCTGAAAATATAGGGTTTTTTGGTTTTAGTCCCTATCTTTTGTTTGCTTTGCTTTTGGTGTTTGTAACTTTTAAAATTTTGTTTTTGGTCCCTGCCGTCAACTCCAAACGTTAACTGCTGACGTGGCGGGCAAAAGTCTACGTCAGCACACCTAGCAAAATAATTATTTTTTTATTCCATCTGTCTGACATGTCAGGGAGCAAAAACAAAAATTTAAAAGTTACAGACACAAAAAACAAAACAAACAAAAGATAGGGACTAAAATCAAAATCCATATATTTTCAGGGACCAAAAACTTCAATAAGCCTTTAATAAATATGATTTCATGTAATTTATGAATTTATTTGGTTTTCTGACAGATGAAGAAGAATTATATTTTTTTTTGAGTGGGCTGATTTTGAAGCAAATAATGCTCCAAGTGTAGATGAGGAGGACGTCACTTTGTTACCTTGAGCACATGTTGAAGAGCTACAGAGAAGAGACAGAAGTTGCAGTTGAAGGTAGCCAGTGAAAGAAAAAAGTCTCAAATTTCAATTGTTAAGCATAACAGAAACCACGGCAACAAATAGACATATTAGCCATGACACTGCCAATTAAAAATACAAAATAAGCAAAACCCAACTAAAGTTCTGAAGCACATTATCAAAATTTGAGACTTTTTTCTTTCACCGGCTAGCTTTAACTGCAAATATTGTCTCTTCCTCTGTAGCTCTTTAACATGTGCTCTACGTACCAAAGTGAAATCCTCGTCATCTACATTCGAAGGATTATTTGCTTCAAAATCAATCCCCTAAAAAGATTACAATTCTTTTTCATCCATCAAAAAATCAAATTAATTCATAAATCATAAGAAATCATTTTTATTAAAGACTTAATGAAGTTTTTCGTCCCTGAAAACTACTAGAAAATGTGTATTTAGCGACCAAAATTAGCTACCGAAAGATTTGCGTCGCCAATGACGACCGTATTAGCTACTATATTTTAGTTTTCTAAAAAATAATAAATATTGGCGTTTAGCTACGGGATTAGCTACCGAAATTTGGGGTCGCAAAAATTCGGTAGCTAATACGGTCGCCAAAGCAATAATTTTAAGGTCAAACTTGTTGACTTATTAGCTACCAAATCTAAGACCGAATCCAAGTTCAACGGTCATATTTGTACATTAGCGACCGAACATGCGTCGGTAGCTAATCATTTATTAGTTTAGCGACTCTTTTAGCGACTGAAATATTCGGTCGCTAAACTAAATCCCTAAATCTTCAGCTTCCCTCCATTTTCTTCTCACTCTCTGCGAAGACAAACTCGCCGCCCTCTCACTCTCTTTCTCTCTCTCTCTCTCTCCATCGCCGTTGGCCCCGGTCTCAAACTCCGGTCGTTGGCCCCTCTCTGTCTCCCCGTTTCACTCTCAGGCTCCGGGTGTCTCTCTCCCCGTCGTTGTCTCACTCTCGAGCTCGTAAATACTAGTAAGCTTCCATCGTTCTCTCTCTCTCCATTGCCCTCTCTCAAGCTCCTAAAAATGTGTATTCAGTATATTGTGATGATTTCGTTTAGGGTTAGTGGGATATTGTAATGATTGGATTTTAGGTTCAGTATATTGTGATGATTTGGTTTAGGGTTCAGTATACAAGATTGGAATTTGCGTACTGGGTTACTTCGCTTCATATGGCAGCCAGTGTGCACCCCTCTTATGTTATTTCCCATATTTTATTTGTTGATGGACTGGTGCTAGATCTTTGTATTGTGATTTTGTAGAAGTGAAAATGGGAAGCAGGGATATGGAGGAGTAAAATTCTAGCAATGTAATTGGACATAACCGTTGATTAGATGATTAAGGGGTTTGGGTTTTGATAAATACAAGCATATGGGTAAGGACTGTGAATTTGTTGGGATTTCTAACTCTTACTCTTTAATCTCGGACGTGCACAAAGTATATAAACATATTTTGTGTTTTTTTTCCCTGGTTGGAGCTTCATTTTGATTGTGTGTCAATGTGCTAGCTTAATCTCTAACGTCTTTTTATTCTTAGCCATATTTCTCCACGTGCTTGATGGTTTGAGGCACTTGTTTTGTTCTGTAAAATCTCTGTTTATATGCATTTGTTATCTGTAAAGTTATGGTGGCACTTTGCAAGTGGCCTAAAGTTAAGGAGGTTAAGTAGGCTTTTTTCCTTTTTCTTTTTGTTATCTGCTTCTCTTTCACTTGAGAGTTTGATGAGAATAATGTAAGTGAAGTATGGTTACTTTTTATGAGAGTGAAGAGGGTCAAAAAGAAAGTCTTTCCAAAGAAAAAGAGAATCAGACCAAAACCAAGATAATTAAAACTAAAAGCCCTTGATAAGATATACAATGGCAACAACCTTAGTTAGTAGGCAGATAAAGAAGGAGACAGCCTCTTCTCTAACGACTAAAGAGATACCAAAAGCTTATTACCTTACAAAAGAATAGCTGTCTGAAAAAGTATATATTAGCATAAATTTAGTGCTTTAACAAAATCAGCAACATATATAATATAACATAAACTACTTCTAAGACAGTTTTGCAACTATACCAGACAAGAAATTAAACTAAATAGCAGAATTCCATCATTTTGTCTGAATCTTCACCAATACTCACATTGCACTAAATTTTCAAATTAGCCCCTGAAAAGCAAACCCGAACCCAATCCTTAAACATCAAAAAGTTGTAAAATTTACAACAAACGTATACAAAACGATAAGGAAATGGAGTTGGGTAAGTGAAGGTGGTTACTTTTCCTAGTTCCTTCAATTAACTTTTCCCTTACCAGTTCCCAAAACCAAAGTTGATTACTTTAATCAGTGAAGATAACAAAGAGGGCAGTGGGTATGCAAGGAAAATGCAAAAACCAACCTGGTAGTCCTTTTTTGCTGAGTTTGTTGGTGCTGTTGTTGTGCTCACTTGAGAGAAGTATCATCAACTATGCAACCTTATAAGTGTGAAACCCACTTCCCAGTTAGGACCAAATGTCAAAGATGACACGCCCCTTCACTTCAACACTCACCAAAACGGTTTGGTCTTTGGTTTTTGGACCAAAGCAGTGGATAGAGACAGCTCAAAATTTCCAATAGCTACAGTTGGAGAGTAGAGAGAAGGGGATGGGATAAAATTTGCCTTTCTCATGTTTGGGTGATTAATGAGGGAAGGAAAGTGTTCTATAAAAAAACGAGGGAAGGAAAATGAATAACAAAGCTATTCCTTATCATGCTGCAGTTTCAATGGTAACACAAAGTGTGACTGAGGGCATATGGCCCTCCTGAATTCCTTTTCCCGTCCATAAATTTTTAAATTCCTAAATTAGGTGAACTACGCTTGTCTTTAAATAGGACTCCTGATGATTATTGTTTGTTGATATTGTGAATTTTGTAGATATCTCTCTGCAAGTATATCAGAGAGAATGAATTTCTAGGGAGAGAAAAGGGAAGTGAAGCTCTAATTTTGAAGGGAAGGGAGAAGAATTTGAGAGGGGAGAGTAAGGAGATCTTGTTAGTGTTGGGGTGGGGTGGGGTGGACTTAGATTTTCTCTTTTACTTTCTTCTCTGTTGTTGCTGCTTCTGCTGTTGTTGCTGCTATTTCTGCTTCTGCTGCTGCTGCTCCTGTAATTGTGGCTACTACTACTACTACTGTGACTTTAGCATTTTCTACTTAAGAAAAAAGTTTGGTTTTATAAAGCGAAGATAGGGAACTGAGTTTTCTGGAGGATCCATAATTGTGTAAGATCTCTCAAATCCCATTTTAGAGAGCCCAACCTCCGCGCTTAGTTAGACTGCTTCTGCTGCTGTTGTTGCTGTTTCTGCTTCTGTTGCTGCTGCTGTTGCTGCTGTTTTTGCTTCTAGTGCTGCAATTGTGGCCACTATACTACTGTTTCAAGCAGTTTTTTCCTGTTTCTGCACTCTGTTTTGGCAAGTTCCCAGCATCCCACACTTGTTTCATGCAGTTTTTTGCTCTATTTCAGCTTCTGTTTCAGCCTTCTCTGCCCAAAGCCACCTCTTAATGTTATAGTTTTGTTACTACTAACTTATTGTTATTAGTTATGCTTCACATTAATGGTGATAGAGTCTGTAAATTCTAATTTTTGAGTATTGCTTAGCTCTTTAATTAGAGAGTTTGAGTATTACTACTAACTATACTACTACTACTGTTTCTTTTTTTGCTTAGTGTTAATGTCTTGTGTGTTGGCCTGTTTAATTGAAATTTGATTTGTGCCTAGTAAATCAGTGTATCCTGCTTAGACATGAATATAGTGAAAGACTGATATATCTTGCATGGACCAAAATAAGGAGGATGTGCTATTTAATTTTTTACTGCATGTTTTGCTTGAAGTATGAGAATATGATGTATTTGAGGAATAATGAAACTGTTGAACCGCGGTAAGCACATGTCTTGCCTTCGCTTGGTCTTTTGTCTGCATGATTATTCTTCTTGAAATTCATTTTGCTAACTACCATGATATGTAATGTTTCATTGTCATGGTCTCCTTGCTCCTTGTTAAGTTGACCATATGAAATTTAATTTCAATTACTAAGGGTTAAAGTTTTAAATTATTTTATTAAAGTCGTAGTTTTCTGTTTGAGATTCCATATTATGAGCATGTGTACTTTAATAAGTGGAGAACTTGGACTAAGAATTCTTGTTCTAGTTAGCAGCGATGGAAGCACCTGAGCATCGAAGGTGGATGGATAGAAGGAAGGATTGTGGACATTTGACTCCTGAGTTCGTAGAGTGGGTGCTCGAGTTTGTTCAGTTTGCTAGCAGTGAAGAGAGCTACCTAAATCAAGTGAATCCAAAAATGAGGTGTCCTTGTAAGAAATGTCAGTGTCGAAGATACCACTATGGGGATGATGTGATGGTACATCTCTGCAATAAGGGTTTCATGTCGAATTATTACTACTGGACCAGCCATGGTAAATCCGTGCCACAGATATCCCCGGTTGTGGTGGACGATGCATATTACGGTGCTGGTGAACAGAGGGAACAATTTGATCCTTTCGAGCAGATGGTTATGGATCATGCTGGCTCTGAAGTTGGTCGGGCCATTTAACAGAATGTGGTAAACATAGAAGATGATCCAAATCCTGATGCAAAAAGATTTTATGACATGTTGGCAGCCGCACAAGCCCCGTTGTGGGATGGTTATCAGGATTACTCGGAATTGTCGGCTTCTTTAGTTGCTCTTAGCCTCAAGTCTGACTACAATATGTCGAAGGGTTGTTTCGATCGTATGGTTCAGTTTATGGGCGAGGTTATGCCAATTGAAAATCGAATGCCTCAAAATTTTTATCAAGCTAAGAAGTCGGTGGCAAATTTGGCTTTGGGTGTTGAGAAAATTGAATGTTGCCCGAATGGATGCATGTTGTATCGTAACGAATATGCGGTTGAGACAGTTACTGTTTGTAGATTCTGCGGCACTGATCGGTATAAGATCAAAACCAATCGAAAGGGAATTGAAAAAAAAAACCCCCTAAAAAGAATGTGGTACTTCCCGATTACTCCTAGATTCCAAAGAATGTACTCTTCAATGACCACCGCACCTCACACGCGATGGCATGATAACAAACAAAGAGATCATAATGTATTGTGTCATCCGTCAGATGGAGAAGCATGGAAGCATTTTGATAGGGTGTACCCTAAGTTTTCTCAAGAGGCTCGAAACGTCAGATTAGGGTTATGTACGGATGGATTCAATCCTTTCGGCCAGTACGGTAAAACTTACTCATTTTGGCAGTTATAATGACTCCGTATAATCTTCCGCCTGGGATGTGCATGAAGAGGGAGGTTATGTTCTTGACAGTTATAATTCCGGATCCTTCGAATCCGAAAAGTAAGATTGATGTGTACATGCAGCCTCTGATAGAAGAGTTGACCAGTTTGTGGAGTCATGGCGCTGTAACATATGATGTATCATTGAGGCAGAATTTCATGATGAAGGCAGCTTTTATGTGGACAATCAATGACTTTCCGGCGTATAGGATGTTGTCGGGTTGGATGACCGCGGGGAGGCTTGGTTACCCTTGTTGTATGGGGCAATCAAAGGCTTACACTCTTAACCACAGTCGCAAGACTTCTTATTTTGATTGTCACCGCCAATTCCTTCCACAAACCCATCCTTACAGGAGGAATAGAACTGCATTCAAGAAAGGGCATGTCGAGACTACTCGTCCTCCCACACGTTTAACTGGAGAAGAGATTTGGAAGATGATTGATTCACTCCCACTTATTCATGAGTCTGGAGGAGAACCTATACCTGGGTATGGCACTGAACATAATTGGACAAAAAAAAGTATATCTTGGAGTTTACCGTATTGGAAAACACACCTCCTCCCCCATAACATTAATTTCATGCACACTGAGCGAAATGTGCTTATGAATGTGTTAGACACGGTGATGGATATCAAGGGTAAGACGAAGGATACATATAAGGCTCGCTTAGATATAGCAGAAATACGTAAACGACAGGAGCTTGAGTTGACGGACATTGGAGGTGGCAAGTTTCGAAAACCAAAGGCAAAATATGTATTGAGTAAATCCCAAAGGGTAGCTGTATGTGAATGGGTTAAACAACTCAAGTTGCCAGATGGATATGCATCCAACTTATCAAGATGTGTCAACTCTAAGGAAGGAAAGTTGCATGGTATGAAAAGCCATGACTGTCACATATTCATGCAACGGTTGCTTCCCATTGCATTTGCCTCTTTACCAAATGATATTTGGAAGCCGCTTGTTGAGCTCAGTCAATTTTTCAGAGTGTTAACTTCCACAACATTAAATGTTGAACAATTGCTGGTTATGGAACGTGAGATCCCTGTCTTGTTATGTAAGTTGGAACAAATATTTCCTCCAAGCTTTTTTGATGCAGTGGAACATCTTCCCATCCACTTACCATATGAAGCAAGAGTTGGTGGTCCAGTTCAATATCGTTGGATGTATCCCTTTGAGAGGTATATATCCCTTTTAATTATAAAACGTGTTAGTCTTATATATATATATATATATATATATTTTCATTAATCACAATATCATTAAACAACCAATCAATATTCCAGGTTCTTGCGTTCTTTGAAAGAAAAAGTGAAAAACAAGGCTAGAATAGAAGGATCTATTTGTGAAGCATATTTAGTGGAGGAGCCATCTACTTTTGCTTCTTTTTACTATCCATATGACACAGAGACCAGGAGGGCTACACGTAATGTTGACGCAGGTGAAGGTTGTTCATCTAGTCCTCAGATATCAATTTTTAATTATCCGGGCCGTGTGTGTGGTGCATCAAAAACATCTTGGTTGGACGTACGTGATGAGAAAGTTGCTTAGTTGTATGTGCTTCAAAATTGTGACGAGGTGGAGCCATATTTAAGGTAAGTCTGTATTCATATAATTTCTTGTTGTTCCTACTATTATTTCCGATTCATTAATTTCTTCTTGGTTCTTCTTAGTAAATATGCCAATGAGCTAAAAGAGCTAGATGCCAACATTTCAGACTCCCAAATTCAACAAGAGATTGCCAATCATTTTCCTAATTGGTTCAAAAATTACGTAAGTCGGGTTGTAATTCATTATGTACTATGTCCTCGTAATATGCTTTATCTACTCCAACTTTATTTCATATTCATTATGTAGGTTCTAGATACTGAAAACCATATTGAAGATCCGATCTTGAAAGCTTTGGCATGGGGCCCAAAAAGAAGGGTTGAAACATGCGAAACTTATATTATAAATGGCTACAAGTTTCACACAAAGGGATGGGGTCAAGGCATGAAAACTTCTAATTCCGATGTTTATGTACGAGGGACCAACGAACAATTAAAGGATGACTTTTTGGGATATTGACTGATATTATTGAATTAGAGTATTATGGTTATCCTAGTAAAAACTTGGTCCTATTCAAGTGTGAATGGTTCTATACTACTCCCAATAAGGGCACAAAAGTAGACAATAGGTATGGAACTGTTGAAGTTAAGCAGTCACAAAGATATCAAGTATATGACCCGTTCATATTTGCACAACAAGCTGAGCAAGTTTATTACACACTGTATCCCGTGGGACATCAAGACTGGTTGGGTGTTATTAAGATAAGGCACGTAGTGCGATCACGGATAATGTAGTTAGTCAACCGGAGACAGAGGCTCCATACCAAGATGTACATGAAATTGACGGAATCCAAGTAGTGCTGCATATTGATCCGGATGATTATAATGATATTCTTGCGGATGCTTGGCCTGGGGATGAGATAATTGACACTGTATTAATGGATCAATCTGACATGGACGAATCTAGCGAAGATACATATATAACATCCGATGGTGAGGAGAGTGAGGGTGAATTTAGTGATAGAGATTCTACACAGGTAATTTATATATAAACACAAATATCAACTGCTTTTGTTAAGTTTTATTATTTATTGTATATCCACTAGACTGATTATATTGTGATTTGAATAAGAAACGGTCAACATGAGTGTGAAGATGACTCTAATGTTTTGGTCTAGAAAACCAAAGGTTAGATTCCAACAAATGTTTGTCACTTATTGATTTATATACATAGGTATATGTGGATTTGATTGTAATACTTGGTTTTATTTTTTCTTCCAAACAGATGACAGATGACGCTGGTCATGGTCATCGTGGCGGACGTTATAGTCGTGGTCGTCGTGGTGGGAGACAGGGTTCCACCCATCCACCCTCAACATCCGACCATCTCAGAGTGAGCATAGGTGACTCTGTCGCAGCACCCACACCGACCACACACTACTACAGAAAAGGGATTTACCAGCGTTTATTTTAGGCCTTCAGCAGCGCTTTCGGGCGCTGACTATTTATCCGCTAGCGAAAGGGGAAAAATTTCGCCAGCGCTTATTGAAGCGCTGGTAAAGGTTCACAATTGCCAGCGCTTCCTTTAATAAGCGCTGGTAAAGGTTAACCTGCGCTTCCTTTAATAAGCGCTGGTAAAGGTTAACCTTTACCAGCGCTTCTTAAAGGAAGCGCTGGCAATTGTTTAACCTTTACCAGCGCTTCTTCAAGGAAACGCTGGCAATACCCTTTTTTTTTTTATATATATATAATTACTAACTATTCCCCCTGTTTTCCATTACAATTTGCTCAACACAAGCAAAACCAGCAATATTCAAAACCAAACAGGTTATATATATATATATATATATATATATATATATATATATATATATATATATATATATATATATATAATAGCAAAACCTCAACAATTATAATATGTTTATATATATATATAACAAGAGCAAAAAAATCTTGGACTATCACAGTAGCTTAATTGATTGAAGAAAGAAGAAGCCCTCGATCAATCTTAGCACAGTATATTCATGTACATATTCATACAGTTAGGAAAACCAACAATATGTTATATATACAAGAGCAAAAACCAAAAAATAATCCTAGCTAGTACTAGCTTGATTGAAGAAGCCCTTGATCAATGAATCCTTTGCTTTCCCTTCAACAAAATCCTTGCTCCCCTTCAATAATATCCAAATAAACATTGTTAAGTTCAAAATGGTATATAAACTCGAAATGACTACAATAGATCACACTTACATATACCTTCATTCGATAAAATCAACAATATAACGGCACCACTCTTGCTTGAGTGCGGTAAGTTGATCATCAGAGTATACCGGACATTTACGTTCTGGATAGTACTGCGAAACAAAAATTAAATCAAGTTTGTACATTTTCAATATGGTCAAATGTGAGAGTAATTAAATATATAAACTGTGGGGAAAAGGGAAGAAGAAATCCACACACACACTACTGAAAACAGAGTGTATTTAGAGAGAAAATATATATGCTGAATAATACTCAAAATTAACTCTTTATTGAATTCATATACCACTGCACTTACAGTACTTTCATGCACACATTTATAGATCTGCTAGACCTCTAATTAACTAATAAGTCTAACTAACTCATCTAACTCAGAGCTAACCACTTTTACTGTTATAATCATCAACAGTTCATAACTACTAACCACTAACTGACTTTGAAATACTCTGTCAACACAACCACCTAATTCGAAGTTCACTCAACACACAAGATATGCTAATTTAGCATCACTATGGAGTCTAACATTCCAACTAGGTTGGCACCTAGACTCCATCTATCATTTGCTGCACATCAAGTTTGAATCAATTCTCTTATTGATACAACTTTCAAAAAACTCCTTAGCTCTTTGAATCTCTCAATTTTCATAGGCTTGGTCATGATATCTACTTTATGAAATTCAAATCACCTGCAAAAGCACAATTGCAGTTTCCCTTTATTCACTCACGCAAGAAGTGAAATTTGGTCTCAATATGTTTACTCCTCCAATGAGCCATTGGATTTCTTGCCAAACTGATTGCAGATTTGTTATCACTGGATTTCCTGCAGATTTGTTACTAGGTCACAAGGAAAGAAAGATCATGAGCAATTTGTTTGCAGAAGAGGTAACAAATCATTTTACATTGACAACAATATGTACACTTTAGCACATTTGTGTTGAGCAGCTTTTGTTTGGTTTTGTAGGGTTATTTTATATATGAACCTTTGCGATGGCCACTGGTCTATACTCTTTAGTCAAGAAAAGCACATCCAAGGGCACACTTCAAAATCTGAGATTTACTTTGTTGAGCAAAGAAACTTGATTTTTTTCTTAAACCGTAGTGAAACTTTGGCTAAACAACGGTACCAATATATATGCTATAAAATTATAAAATTTTAGATATAAATATTATTGCTTGTTAGATTTTGAATGTCACCGGAATCACGCCATTTGGGTTCCTACAACCCGAGTTATGCGCATTGCAACCTAGGCTGTCCAGAACTAGCACAGCAGAAAAAACTTTTCTGCATAATGGCCTACTGGGAATTCATTTGTTGACCAAAAAATATGAATTTTCTCCATCATTAATGTTTGCGTCTTAGCTTTAAATAGCCACCGGAATTAGGTTAAAAGGATTTCGGTAGCCCGAGATATGCATCTTGAAATTCAGGCTGTCGGGAATGGATTCTGCAGCACATGAGTCAACTTTGAAGTTTAAACTGTATCTATCCATAAGACTAAAAATTCAGAAATTTCCATGGAGTGAAGGTATTTGTCTTAGGTTTCTAATTTCTCTGACGGCATGCAATTTCAATTATTATACATAGAGTTATGCATTTATAACTCTACACTGTTCAGAATCTTATTTCTGCAAGATTCTGCAGAAATAGAACCGTTTTCAAAGAACTATTGAGAATCATACAATGATCCATTATTCTTGAAATTTTCACCAAATGTGGCCTTGGATCTTATCTTTCAAATGACACTAACCTTATACCTACAGGAGGTCCCTACCCCGAGATATGCACAAATCTTCGCCTGCTGTTCTGCTAGGACAGTAGGGAGTTCATAGAGTTGATATTTGTGTTTTTTTTTCTTCAAAAGCAGATGAGTTGATGAAATTCATCATGTTAGGGCTAGTGAATACATTCTTAGTTGTGTTGGTATTCAAATGCATGTAGAAGAATGATATACGAAGGACCAGGGTGTTCAAACTCCTTGTCATCCTTTTATGCATTATGAATTAAGTTCAGTTGCAAAATTGTATTTTAGAATGGTACCATTGTAGCATCAGCAGCATGGATTTGAACTTGAAAGGTTCTGTTCTGAGCAAGAGGAGGCTTCAGAATTCTTCTATTGTGAGCATCCAGAATCTCCATGTGTTCATGCTGCATGTGCATCGTGAATCCCTTTTCAAGCAACTAGCCATTACTGAGCACTTACACTTCACAGATTTATAGATGTAGCCAGACCTTTAACAAAAGGTCTAAATAAATCATCTAACTAGCTCAAAGAGCTAATATTTACTATTATAACTGTCATCAACAGTTCATAACTACTAACACTAACTGACTTTGAAATACTCTTTCAAGATAAACTAGAACGAAAAGTACATACCAATGATGGGATTTGAGTTTGGTTCTCAACGACGATATCCTTCAAAAACTTCATTACATAGTAGCCACAGTCGATGTCGTTGGGTTGACGGGGGCACTATAAAAGCTCAAATAATAAATTAATTGTTTTCAGTTTTTAATTTAAATAACTGCATATATAAGATAGAACTTTTAATTTGTAAATACGTACATCCATAAATATCCAGTTAGTCTTGGATGATGAAGAAAATCGGGACTTGCCTCCTCTGCTCTGGGCATGATGAATTTGCAAACCCCTAAGTGCAAAATCAAACAATTCATCAAAGTATATAATTTGAATCATCATATATATTAAGATAAAAATAAATGTGTATACTTACTTATTGTATTATCATTGGTTTGCGATAGGTATAAGGGACATGCAACGGGTTAAAATAGTACACAATGTCTTCATGGGGATTGATTGCTAATAATACCCAATGTCCCCTACAAAAATGAACAGAGTTGGCAAATCCTAAGCCTAGATAATCACATTTCACAAAATTTATAGAAGTTAATTAAAATGACTCACCCTACGTTGCAAGGTGACAAAAACAATGACTCAATACCAGGTTCAGCTAATGCTAAGCGATCGGCTATATATTGTTTTTGCCCAGTTATTGACTTGTGCAAAGCTGTTTTATGTGGGCACAAAAACATGAACCTCCGAGTCCGTTCTTTTGGGATCAATATCTCATGATACAAGTACCTTAAATTAAAACATGTAAACAAATTAATGGATAAACTATAACCGTACTTGAGATAGAAAATATAAGTTCGATGTAATACCTGAGATATACTGTAATAACAGTCTGAGATAGTATCTCATGACGAAGAACTTCCTTGATTTCGAAATGAAGGCCGAGAAACAAAGTGGTCTCATAACCCAGCAGTTCTGGCTCCAATGGCACTGTAACATCTGGTGCATTCATATTCCCTAACATATAGGCTTCAAGATAAGCCATATAATCTGCACCATGAGCCGTAGGAGAACGGGAGACCTGAGAATTGCTCTGGGGCTGAGATTTGCTCCCGTTCTTCACTAGGGATGTTATTGACCCTTTTGTTTGCCCCTTGCTAACTATAGGAAGGGAAGGTCAGGATTTGTCAGTTGTGTGCTCCGACATTTGGCCCTTACCATTGTCCTTGGCTTTGGATTTTGAGGGTACCTGGATATTTTGCATTGCAAATACATTAATTAGTTAGTGAATGATTTTATGATAATAAATCATCCATGTTTATTAACTTATATCATGTTACTTACAACTACGAGGCTGATTGGCCATGCCACATAGGTGCCTATTGCATCTTCCACAGTCAACACATCTGCCTCCTCAAGTGGTACAGGCAATGATGCATTCCCTTCAACCGCATGGTCAACTCTAACTTTCACATGACCGGGAGGTAATGGTCGGTTGTGCAATAGTGTTTGAACTGTTTCGTTAAACATTATCCCCTTACCAACCATTCGACGAGTTGGGCTTGACAAATATAGGTTGCATGCAGAGGTGTCCTGAATAAATGATAAACAAAATATTAATATTTAAATTGTAAATGGATTAAATACGTTTAAGTAAAAACAACGTATGAATTATTAATTACCTCGGGTGACAGCATAGTGCAACCATCTCTGGCGCTATATGGGGTAGGGGTAGGGAAAGCAGGCTCATGCGCCTCCACTGGATGCCTGTCTTGCATGGTGCTTCTCAATTCATCTACTTCTTTCCGTAGACAGCGTATCTCACGCATCATCTCTTCCATTCTATCATTAGTAGCACGCGTTTGTGGTCCGAAAAGAAGGCTCGAAGTGACACCAAATCCCGTACCCCTTAGGCGACCAGGGTACTCTTTCCTTGATAAGGCTCGGGCAAGGATGTCTTGACGACCATCACAATCTGTTATATCCCCTTGTGATACAGACTGTGATATGCTATCCTGAGACACAAATGAAAATGTTAAATATTATCATAAGAAAGTTAAAAATGAAAACGCTTGTTAACTAATGCTTTCATACTTACAATTTGTTCAACCACTTGCCTAGTGGTGGGATCAACAATTTCTCCGTTCTCATCTCGACGACTTTCCATCCACAAAATATGGCGTTGAACCATTTTGTTTGTAACATCGTCCCCTGCCGCCAACAACTATACATTTGAACAATCAAATATTAGTAAACATTAGCAAATTATAACCCAATTATAAGGATATTGTACATACCAACTTTTCCTCAATGCCGGAATACCCCTGACTTCCACCTCTATAAGGGTATTCAGGATTTGACGCTCTCTGCCGATTTTCATTGCTAAGCCTCTACATAGACACAGAAATATATATATATATATATATATATATATATATATATATATATATATATATATATATATATATATATATATATATATATATCAATGCATGCATGGTTAATTAATGTCATATATACAAGTCATAAGGATATTTATTGTACATACCAAAAATTCTTCATCTGTTGTGCGTCTTGCTACAAAAGCTCTCCAAGCATCCAGTGAAATGTACTCTGCATATTGAGCTGGAGGCTCAGGTCTGACATTCCCTTCCTCATCTCTCAGGTACTTCGTCGTCAATTCAGATCGGAATGATCGGTGCATATTTCCGGCCATCTGAATTATCATTTTTTGCCGACATTTATCAACATCAAAGGTCGTCTGCAAAATTAATGTCATAGTATAAGTATGTTTACATAATTAAGAAACACTATAACTAATCAATGTTAATTAATTTACCTCTATATTATGCCAGATGTCTTCTTTGACACGGTGCAAAGAAGAATCCCTCCAATCATTGCAGGTAATTGGGACCGACTGCCGCACTAAGGTCCCAATGTAACTCTTCATGTCTCTGCTGACTTTACCAACGGGCTGGCCTTTAACATTCCATTGAACCTGAAAAAATTGAGTAAGTGTATAAATTTATATAACAAACAATAAAATGAAACAGTTAATTATATTTTATATATATATATATATATATATATATATATATATATATCTTACCAAAGGTCTCACTCCTTTACTCCTTTGTCGAATGACATTTTTCTTAACTGTCGGTCCGCGACGCCTCACATTTTTCTTCGCCTCAGGACTATCATGAGATGGAGATGCCATTTACCTGCAAAAAAAAATTAGACACAAGTAAAAACATTATTTCATAATCATATATGCAAAAATCGATGAATATAAATTTAATTAGCCTGGAACTTAAAAAAACACAATCACTAGCTATACTTACATATTTAAGACAATCTTTTCCTTTTTCTCGTTGGATTGAGACTTGTGTGTCCCTTATTGGTACGAAATAATGGATTGACCCAAATTCCCTCATCATGATCATTTCTAATATACATATCTTCCTCTCTAGTTGGATTACCCTCAAGTGAATGTGATGTCCCAAAGAAAGGATCGTCCACCATATTGGCATCTTCATGTGTTTGATGATCATCAATATCATTAACAACCATTTTGTTAGACAATAGAACAATGGACCAATTTGTATCAGCTGGATCGGTGACATAGAACACTTGTTGAGCTTGTGATGCTAAAATAAAAGGCTCATCTTTATACCCCACCTTATTGAAATCAACGCGCATGAACCCCAACTCATCCATCTGTACACCGTTATTATTGTCAACCCACTTACACCGGAACACAGGCACCCGAAACATTGTGTAATCCAACTCCCATATACCTTCGATGACCCCGAAGTATGACATATTCGCATATATGGGGTTTCTGTCTTTGGCACTTGAGATATGCATAGATTGAGCTATAAGAGTCACCCCACTATTTTGCACTGTACTTCGATCATCTTGTTCTTTTGTATAGAATGTGTACCCGTTCATCAAATAACTGGTGTAAGATAAAACATGTAGACTTGGACCTTTCGCTAACCATCTCAATCTTTCTGAAACTGAGGTAGGATTTAGAGCATACTCAACAGAAATGTGATCTTTTAGCCACGTTATAAAACACCGAATATGTTCTCTTTGTAACCAATTTTGATTCTTATTTGGGTACAAATTCTTAAGTATGTCCTTGTGCTTTACAACATATGACTCAACTTCATCGGCGTTGTGTAGAACATACAAGTGTGCTTGCTCCCATTCTGTTCTTGGTATAGTCAATATTTCAATTCCAGAAATCCCTTGCCCTATGGTTCTTCCTGTGTGATGAGACTTTGGCATCCCTGTGGAATGTTTGACATTGGATAAGTATTCGGTACAGAATTCAACAGCTTCTTCAACTATATACCGTTCAACAATACAACCCTCTGGTCGTGATCGGTTTTTCACATACCCTTTTAATATTTTCATGTAACGCTCAAACGGGTACATCCATCTCATATAAGCTGGCCCACACAATTGTGTCTCTCTAACCAGATGAACGGTTAGATGAACCATTATGTCAAAGAATGAAGGTGGGAAATACATCTCAAGCTCACACAAAGTCACAACTATTTCTCTTTGCAATGCTGGCAACTTTTCAGGGTCAATCACTATAGAAATGGAATTCTCCTGGGTTATATGCATTTTATTAGTTACTAAGGTCAAAACCACATGCTAATCTTGATGGAGCTAGTCTATAAACAATGATAGAGGTTCCATTGCCAAATCTGAAGGGCTTTAATCTGGAATACTAAGAGCTACTTAATGTACATAAACAAGTCCTTACACTTGTGGATTACTTGCCGAATTAAGTAGAAGGCCACTTGTTGCAATAAAATTGAAGATAACTATAAATTTTCTATCTTATCATCACACAGACATTTTCTCAGTAAAGCAGAACCACAAATGTACAATACATATGCAACAGAGCTTATCTACACAATTGTGACACATTTTTTTCTTTGATGAGAAGTTGATCCACTTATAAGTCCACCTAGGTTCCAAGCTTAGAAAAAGATTTAGAATTTGCTTGAAAACTCTTGAGTGAAAGTTAAAATCCATTTAGAATTCTTGAGCTCTTAGAGCCGTAGTTAATTAGTAGCCTAACCTGCCTACAAGGCTAAGACAATGAGAAGTCAAGTTTCATTAAGGATTCAAACAGAGACCTAACTCATATACAACATTCCATCCCAATTAGAGATTTGGGGAAAACATATTAATTTGGAAAGTCCAAGTAAGTAGAATTCAAAAACTAAGTTCTAATTAACCTAAAATTCTACCTTGATTAGGGAACTAATCTAACTTAGACTCTAAAGTTTATGTAAAACCCTTTTGGTCAGTAGCAAAATCCAAAGGGACCTACTCCATCTTTTGGCAAATTAAAAGAGTAGTAGAAGATGCAGTGCAACATGTAGAGTAAACACAAGTTGGATAAAAATGAACATATAAGCTTAGGGTCACTCAATACAAATTCACTAACTCCTCCCCTCTGCCATTGTCTTCTTATTTATACAGCTAACTACTCACCCCTTCAACTACTAACTAACTAACTTTTACAAGAATTCCTAATTGGGCTGGGCCCTAACACTGGTACACAGCCAAAGTTTCTGAAGTGTAAGACCTTGACTCTATGCATTAATAGTAGCTAAACTGCTCTATGCCAACTTCAAATCTTGCATCACCTTGAATATGGGAAGAAGAGACGACAAGCTTGAAACTTATACAAGTATGAATAGCTTCAACAAGTAGCTCATAACCTAACACAAATAGACAATCAAAAAATTCTGGCAAATAAAAATGGCCATATATCGAGATGCTCAATCCAAAAAAGAACCATGGTTGGGCCTTACACTCGTTAAGTTCATATGTGATATGCATCTTGCATAAAGATCGAATGAGACTAAAAGAGATAGCTTATAAACAGAATCCAGCTGTACCCTTATGGTATATATCATATGATAAATGAACCATTTTTCAAATGCTTAGGAGTTATTACTAATCTTGTCCTTGACCAGATAATAAATGTAAACATTAGTTGCAATTTTGTCCCAAACTATTAACTTGGTAACAACCTTACCCTTGACTACATAGCCTTGGTACAAGTGATGCAATCTTATCGTGTGGAGTCTAAATCTCAAAAATCAAGCAGCTGATCTATACCAAAAGAGCACAGTAATATTCCAAATTGAGCACCAAACTTTTCATCTACTACTTTGTCATACAAGTTAATTTATTGAAAATTGTAAGATCAACATTATCTTATATGCACTTTAATGTATAATTAGCCATTTTGGTTAGATCATCAAGTTAATAGTTTTTGAATGTCCCCTTGACATGTTACTTTAATAATTAATATTAATTACTCAAGATAATGACCATAATGGTGCAAAATTGAATATAAGAGAGCCAACTTATATTTCAGAAAAAAATACAGTCAGACAAAAACAAACATCACATTAATATTGAAGAGATGGATATGTTCCAAAATGCATGACTGACCCCACAGAATAATAATGAATATGCACCCAAAATGTATGCTTCAATGATGGGAATACATCTGTTGAGAAGAGGGTTTGAGGAGAGAACCGTGAGGTTTCGCGGAGGTGCTGAGCGTGAGTGCTTAGGTCGTGAGTGCTGAGCGAAGAGAGAGATTAATCTAAAGCTGCATCAATTTTGTGGTTGTTTTGTTACTTTGTTGTTCTCTGTAAACCACGCTAGCTGGAAGACTGAAAATTAAAAAACAAAATAAATTAAAAATCTGAAAAGCTTGGATAATTTGTTGGGAAAGCACGAGGTGTAGTTCAGCTCACGTGGCAACCTTCGTTCTCACCGTGGAGGAGAGGGTTGTGGACGCGCGGTTGTGGGGAGCGGATTGAGGGTCGCTGTGGTGGAGGAGAGGGGTTGAGTGCGCGGTTGTGGAGGAGATGAGGAGGGTTCAGTTCGCAACTGTGAAGAAGATGAGGAGGTTTGAGTTCGCGGTGAGAGTACTGTGCATGTGAAGATGTATTACCAGCGCTTTCCTAAGGAAGCGCTGGCAAATGTATTTGTCCTTTACCAGCGTTTATTTGGAAAAGCGCTGGCAATACTCAATGTCAGAGATTTGCTTGCGCTTAGTTAAAAAAGCGCTGGTAAATCCCAATAATTTGCTAGCACTTACCAAAGAAAGCGCTAGTAATACTTCTCCGCCTCATATTTTCTAGCGTTTTACGGGAAAACGCTGGTGAATGTTGCGTCAATTTTTCCCTATTTTGGTGTAGTGACACCAGCCACCCCCGTCACACCGGTCACAGCAGCATCGTCCGTGCAGAATAACGAGACAGTGTCAGCTGAGCAGCCAAGGACGAGAGATCCCCCGGATCGGAGGATCTGGCTTCGCCCATATGGAACCAATGAGTAAGTTATTTATTAATTATGGTTGATTTTATGATTTATAATTTTGGTTTATTATTACTAATGCTTGTGTATTATATATTATGTGCCAAAAGTTTTGATCCTCCAGAGGGGCCTAGTAAACAGATTTCTAGGTGTGTCAGGGGCCAATATAACTATCCCTGGCCCACATGGAAGAAAATCCCGGATGCCGTTCGGAAAAACTGGTTCATTCACAATTTCGGGGTAAGCTTCATTTAAACTCCTACACTTTATAATTAGTTTGATTATATTTAAGTTTCATCGTTTACTTATTTTGATCGGTTTCAATTTCTACATTTACTTAGTTTAATTTTTTTCAATTTCTATATGTTCATTTTCTTTACTTGGTTTGATATTTTCTTATCTTGCAGGCACATTTTAGGTGGTTGCCTGAACATGAACGAGAGATCCGCCAAGCATTTGAGACCAGAGGGTCTTCAATAGTCAAGAATGCTATGAACAAGATCAGAGAGAACAAATATAAGGGTGATTGGCTCCGTTCCGATGTGCTCCAGGGCTTGAGGGGTTACTGGGCCACCAGTGAGAAGTTCCTACATAGGAGCGCGGTCGGCAAGAAAAATAGGGCCGCGGACTCTGGAGCACCTTTGTACACAGGTGGCTCTGTGTCTATTCCCGGTCATCACAAAAGACTGGTAAGTTAATTTAGATTTATGTTTATTTATATATTCATATATATTGCGCTCTTTATTATTAATTACAAGTTTAATTGCTACTTTATATATGCAGACAAAAGCGAAGAAGAGACTCCCCATAACATTTGAGGTCCTGGAGGAGACCAAGAAGACGAAGGATGGGGTTTGGATCGGGAAGGCCAAGAAGATTGCTGTAAGTTATTGTTACAACATAATTATTGTCAATTAAATAAATAATTCTTAATTAACAATTTAGGTGAATGGTTTTTATTCAAGTTTCCTTCTGAAATAGAGGATATATATATATATATATATATATATATATATATATATATATATATATATATATATATTATATTGCTTGTGATTTGAGTGGTAAAGCTAACATCTTGGCCTCACAGTGACACTTGTTGATTTGGGTGGTGATGATGCATAGTGAGATTTGTAGAATGAGCAAAATGAGTTGCTGCATGCACCCTCAAAATCTAGAGATGGAAGGCATACATATATAGTTGTCTGCAATTAATTAATTTGTCCATCTGTTTCATGTCTTTTAGGTATATCGATCATCAAAATAATAGGTTCCTTCTTAGCAGGGTGTATTGATCTGGTTGCATTGTGGAAACATTGGATGGTAGAGAATTTTGTGTTGGGTTGGGTTGTTTCCAAACTTTTACATATATATAATAATTTTGTTATACAATTATATAGGTGGAGATTTTTTTTGAGCTTTTATAATTTGGGATCTTGTGGTGTCCATTATCTGTGCCATACTGTGGCAATTGATTATTTGATTTAATAAATATTCAATAAGAGGCAGCAGGTATTATCGTTTGTTACAATTCTCTGCCTTTCTGCTCACTATCTTTGCTTTTTGCTGAAAGCAAACTATATCGTATTTCAAACTGTATTTATATTTCTTAATTAATTATAATTTTTTATTTTATAGAATTATGATTAGTTAAGCCAGTTACTGAATAGGCACTAACCTCAATTTTATTTGATTTGTAGTTTAAACTAAAGTCTTAAAACAAAGTGAAATTGCAAATTAATGAGAATTAAGGCAATTTATACTAAATGCTTGCATAAGGCAAATGATGTTTTGTTTCTAATGTTGCAACTTGCAAGTGAAAATTATCATATGCCTCTTGAATTTGGTTTTATCTGAGGGCATGGATAAAATATCTTTATTTGCCTTCTCCTTTGCATATATACCCATTTTTATTTGAAATTACAAAGAATGTTAGCCTATGAAAATGAAATTCATCTTCTATTCTGGTTTGAATAGATAAAGTGCTTTGATTCTGAATTTACAAGGGAGTGTTAATTTATAGCCACTACATGATGTGGTTCGGTCCTTAAATCATATACCTGTTGCTTGCTTTGTGGTTTTGCTTGGTGTCTCGAAGGTATCATATGCTCTATGAAATGTTTAAGCTACAGGTCCTTCTCATGGGATGAATGAAAGGTTGGGCTTTGATCTAGGTAGTGCTAGATGAATTATTTTAATCTGCACTTTTTTATCCTTACTACTTTCTCACTATTTAATCCATGTATTTATGTGCCACTTTCTAGTCTTGGTTTAATTGTATATGTTGCAAAATGATGAGTTAATGTGGTCCTGACCCCTGAGTTATGATGGCATTAGATAGAGTTGAGTCTGGATCAAGGAGTCAGCGTATTTCTTTGAGTTGTTTTTGAAATAGGGGAGGTGGGAAATAGATTTCAAGTTTGATTTTGAATTATGAACGGTTTTTAAAGGTGGGAACAACATTCTTATCATCCTCTAGTGTTTTTGGAATGAAAGACTATAACAAGAGTTCAAGAAATCCCAATCTCTTAAGTACAGGCTGAACTTCATCTCTGCAAAATCCAATCTCTTAAGCAATCTGGTAACATTGTCAACCAGAGAAAGAGATAAAAAAAAAATGAATCAATAAATTTTGTTGCTAAACATATAATATTTGCAAATATATGAAATCAGACCAATGATACAGAATATAAAGGATACACTAGACACAACATATTAGTCCGTGGAAGGTGAAGTAAAGTAAACTGTATGCATATATAGATGCAGTATCGGTTAATAACCACAGGAACAGGAAGGGAGGAAGTTAAGAACCTTCATTTTACCCTTTTCACTATAAGAAAAATGCTGTTTAGCTACCGAATTTTCCGGTAGCTAATATCCAAAATTCGGTAGCTAAATTGTTTAGCTACCAAATTAGCTACCGAATGGAGTTGGTAACTAAAGTGCTGGTAGCTAATCGATTTAGCTACCGAATTTCACTCCGGTCGCCAATAGCTACGGAATATTTCGGTAGCTAAATATAAATATTGTGGTCGCTGAAATGGTCACGTATACCGTGTCTGTTACCAGTTTAGCGACCGAATTGGCGACGAATAATATTCGGTAGCTAAATATATATTTTGGTTTAGCTACCGAATCCTATTCGGTAGCTAAATATCTTTTTGTTTTTTTTGCAATAATACCAAACTTTTACCAAAATTACCATCATGCTTAATCATACAAAACAGAGATAAATTACATAAAATTATACTCAACTCAAACAACAATATAAATCCACCATATATATAAACATCTAATACAATATCCAATATCCAAATAGAAACAACACATGTAGTACAATGGTGGTAGTAACTAAATGTAACAAATATAATATCAATGTGCTGGGGGGGTGGGGGGATCCAGCCATCATCGTCCTCGCCATCGTCCTCATCATCGGCACCTGGATCGGCATGCGAATCATCCTGTGGAACGGCACTAGAGGAGCCGGGCCTGTATCCTAAGTGCTGGAATAATGCGTACATCTCTCTCTGTGTCTGATCCATCGTCCTCTCCAAGTGGTTTATCCTGTTGTCCTTCGCTGCCAGCTCAGCATTGAGATTGGCGATAACCTCTTGTACGTCGGGGGTAGGGCCAGGATCGGATTGAGTATGTGACGTCGATGAGTTCAAGTACTCATCCCCCATCCGACCCAACCCATACACAACACCCTTCTTGTTTTTACCACCCACCACCTCCAAGAAAATGGCGTTGTCAGATGCAGCAGAGGGCTCTTGTCCCTGACTGGTGGCATCACCCCGGCTTTCATGAAACTTTTCCTGCATAATAAATCACATTAGGATTTTTAAATATTAAAAATAATAAAACATATAATCACACAATACCAGACATAAGCACACTTAGATAAATACATATGTAGTGAATAGTTTTGTCTTTGGTTTCCTTCGTGATATATATGAAATCTTATCATCCTTTTATTCAGCCTATATAATGGATTCTCTTTTCTTATTCCTCTTACCATGGAAAATCAGTTTTACTAACCCGTAAGTAAATACTTGTAGAGCTATGATGCTACGACACACTTTGAAACCATAGTAAAAGATGTGATTGAGATTTACAGTAAAATCACAGGAAAGGTAATTTTATTAGTAGCATAGTAAAAGATGTGATTGAGATTTACAGTAAGATGTGACTACCAATATCACAGACAGATGAATGGTATTCTCACAAAGGCAAAATTAAAAGTAAGAAGCATTTCACTAACCTTGTTCCCCCTATAAAATGTCAAATTCAGTGACTGGAAGAAATGAAAGTAGAAAATCACAAGCGAATTCTTCATGTGTTATGTTAATTGGCAATAGAGAAGGCACTTCTCTTGAACTAATCCAAATCTTATGAACCTCAAAATAATTTCATTTGACGTAGTATTCTATTCTACATGATAGTTGGGATTTTTTCCCCTTAGTAAATATTTCAAGTTTTATGCTCTTTGATTGTTAGCCTTCGTAACAAAAAGTATTTGTTTCTTCCCCTTGACCAATGCATTATAAACAGCCCAATAAATCAAGGCTCTTTTAAATTAAAGACATTCGAAAGGGAGACACATTAATCCTAATTACAAAGGGATGAAAAGTAGCCGAACAAATTATTTCCTATCCAAAACTACAACCAAGAGATACTTGATTTATATAAAAGAAAAAACTAGCAATTTCTCACACAGAGAACATGCATTGCATACTTAGCTTAGGTTCCCTCCCAATCACCAAATAAAACCAAAAATGGGAATTGGCAGCTTTACAAATAACAACCCATTAAACCATACTTGCAACTTTTGTTATGCTTCCACAAATTATTCCAACCTCTCATGTATGGTTTGTGTCTGTTTGCTGCATATAATGGAACAGCGAAAAGGATAGTAATTGAGAGAAAGCGTACCTCACTAATGGATAGCCATTACTTACCATGTGCTGATGCTGATTTAAGGTCTATGGGTTGTTTAATGCTAATGCTTACCATATGCTGAACTACAACTTGAATTATAGCTGATTTCATTGTTCATCACTCCTTCAGTTTTCGGTCAGTTTATTTTGAATATTTGATGTTAATGTTATTGTTTCTTCCTAAGAAGCATTAGAAAAATGGTTATGTGGAGAAAATGTCAGAAGTAATTAAAGTTGTGGGGGTAGAATGCATGAGAAGTAATTGTGCCTTTCAATCTTTGCACTTTTGTTAGTAGTTAATATTGTCACATCTCCCACAGCTCTTATGAATCATATATGCCTGCTTCAAAACATATGACATATACAGATTAATATCTAAGGTAGCTTAACTTTGATTATGAAAGAAAGAATTGTTTCGCTTAAGACTATTGTTTTATAGCAAACTTTTGCAACAATTGTCCTATTCACTATTTAGTTATCCCTCCCATCAGGAAGTATGCATCAATTTTTTAGCATCAAAATTAAAGACTGGCTACACTTATTAGAAAGGTAAACTCATTTTCCCATTATTTCTTCCAATAAAATATTTTTTCCCTGTTCACTATATAGTTATCCTTCCCATCAGGAAGTGTCCTTTATCATACAATATTTTTTATGATATCTTTATGATTAAACTAAAGTAAGAAGTGTAATTATCTTGTGTATAGACAATGGATGTGCCTGCGCATAGAGAATTGATGTATAAAAGGGTTCTGCCTAATCGAGACGGGCTTGAAAATACCTTTTATGAGGGTGTTGAGACTTTTATTTCACATGCCTGTGGATTAGTTCAATTTATGAATGAAGGAACAATTAGATGCCGATGTTAAACTCCAGATCAAGTGAGGAATCATTTATATAGGAAAGAGAAAATTAGGAATTATAAATGTTAAATCTTTTTAGTTTATTCATAACAAAAAACTCTAAAAATAAGCACAAACCTAACAGAAGAAACAGAAAATTGTTGCAACCTTAACCAAATAGCAAAAACAACCTGTCCTTGGTTGCTTTCAAAGTGAAAGAGAAAGCAAATTCTTTTTGCATGGTTCTGGTAATTCCCTTACACAATAACACTCTCAGGCCAAGACCCATGATTCAAAACACATCATTTTCAGAGAATTTCTTAGCAACCAAGCAAAAAAACACATTATACATTCAAAACACTTAAAAAAGATCCATTTTTTAGCTCAAATTCAAATACCCATAAAGAAGAAAAAGAGAAAAAACATGAAGCAAGAACCAAAGAAGCATACCTTATAAACAAGCAAAGAAACACCACCAAAAGCTGGTGAAGCAACCCAAGGCTTTGGTATTTTCCAACGCTTGCAAAGCTTTTTATTTGAGAGAGAGAGAGAGGGAAAGAGGAGGAGGAGGGAGTGGAAGACTTTTGTGTAGGCTGGAAACATCAGTTCAACAGCCTAAACGTTGATGGAAGCTCCATGGCGTTTGAGCTGGGTGGCGAGGCAGCTACAGCGGACGTTGAGAGGAGGAGCAGTTGCGGCGGTGGGGATGGGCACCGAGGGAGAGCGACGACGGACGTTGAGAGGAGATGCAGCTGCGCGGCGGGGATGGGTACCGAGGGAGAGCGACAACGGCGCTGAGAGGAGATGCAGCGGCGGCGGTGGCTATGGCTGATTTAGGTAGAGAGAGAGTGAGAGTGAAAAATGGGGGGATGGACGGGATTTAAGTTTTGTAATTAGCTACCGATATAAATCGGTCGCTAATACCGTCGCTAAGCTCTTAAGTTTTTAGCTACCAACATAAATCGGTCGCTAATACCGTCGCTAATCTCTTAAGTTTTTAGCTACCGACACGTTAGCGGTCGCAAACTAAAAAATAATACCCACTTGGTCACAGATTCGGTAGCTAAAGGGTCAACAAGTCTGACTTTCAAAATTATGTATTTAGCGACGGGAATAGCTACTGATTTTTTGCTACCAATAATTTCGGTCGCTAATTCGGTAGCTGAATGAAATCGGAAACCATTTTAAAAAAAATCAAGATCAGTAGCTAATTCGGTAGCTAATTGCGACAGATTTTTTTCGGTAGTTAAATTCGGTCGCTAAAAACACATTTTCTTGTAGTGTTTTTTGTAAAAAAATATTTTGTAAGAGGAGCTAGAATATACTCACATCAGTGACATCACAATCAAACTATAAAAAAGAAAACATCAAAGGCAATTTGCGTGTGTGCGCGCATTAATGCTTATTTCTCTTGTACATCATTAAAGAAATATGAAACATAAATAAAACAGTGTTTAAAATCAGTGACATGGATTATTGAAGTCCAATTTCAAGCTACTAATAAAGTAATAATAAGCAATCCAAAATATGTGGTGAACTGCATATGTATTTATCTAAGTGTGCTTGTGTATGGTATTGTGTGATTATATATTTTATTATTTTTAATATTTAAAAATCCTAATGTGATTTATTATGCAGGATAAGTTTCATGAAAGATGAGGTGAGGCCACCAGTCAGGGGCAAGAGCACTCTGCTGCATCTGACAACACCATTTTCTTGGAGGTGGTGGGTGGTAAAAACAAGAAAGGTGTTGTGTATGGGTTGGGTCGGATGGAGGATGAGTACGTGATCTCATCGACGTCATATACTCAATCCGATCCTGGCCCTACCCTCGACGTACGAGAGGTTATTGCCAATCTCAATGCTGAGTTGGCAGCGAAGGACAACAGGATAATCCACTTGGAGAGGACGATGGATCAGACACAGAGAAATATGTACGCATTATTCCAACACTTGGGATATAGGCCCGGCTCCTCTAGTGCCGTTCCACAAGATGATTCACATGCCGATCCAGGTGCCGATGATGAGGATGATGACGAGGACGATGATGGCTGGATTCTCCCACCCCCCAGCACATTGATATTATATATGTTACATTTTATTACTACCACCATTGTACTACATGTATTGTTTCTATTTGGATATTGGATATTGGATATTGTATTAGATGTTTATATATATGATGGATTTATATTGTTGTTTGAGTTGAACATAATTTTATGCAATTTATCTATATTTTGTATGATTAAGCAGGGTGGTAATTTTGGTAAAAGTTTGGTATTTTTACATATATATATATATAGCTACCGAATTATTCGGTAGCTAGATAAAATACCAAATTTAAAATTTAGCTACCGAATTATTCGGTAGCTAAAACAAAATATGAATTTAGCTGCCGAATCATATCCATCGCCAATTCGGTCGCTAAAATGGTAACAGAGAATGTTTACGGGACCATTTCAGCTACCACAAAATTTATTTTTAGCTACCGAAATCTATTGGCGACCGTAATGAAATGCGGTAGCTAAAGCATTAGCTATCAGCACTTTAGTTACCAACTCAATTCGGTAGCTAAACAATTTAGCTACCAAATTTTAGATAATAGCTACCGGAAAATTCGGTAGCTAAACAACATTTTTCTTGTAGTATATAGGGCTTTTTGGTTTTAGTCCCTATCTTTTGTTTGTTTTGCTTTTGGTGTCTGTAACTTTTAAATTTTTGTTTTCGGTCCCTGGCATGTCAGACAGATGAAATAAAAAAATAATTATTTTGCCACGTGTCAGTGTTGACGTGGATTTCCGTATACCATGTCAGCAGTTAACGTTTGGAGTTGGCGACAGGGACCAAAAACAAAATTTTAAAAGTTACTGACACCAAAAGCAAAGCAAATAAAAGATAGGACTAAAATCAAAAAGCCCTATATTTTCAGGGATCAAAAACTTCATTAAGCCAAATAAAATTGAAAAGTAAATACGAGACAGCATAAAACAAGGTAATCTTTAATTAAGTCCTGCATAATTTTTAAAACTATAGTAGTGTACAGATAATTGTGGGAATACAAAAAGAAGGGAGGGTGGAGCGATAAAATCCACAAGCTTCAAAGTTCACACAGAAACAAAGTAATCCCAGCTGGAATTCAGAGAAAAACTAATATACGTTCACAACTTAGGCCCTTGAAATTAATCATGAGCTCCATTAAAAATTAATTCCACATGTGCATACTAGAATTCCCAACATGGATTACTTACCTGTTTCCTGGTCAACAAAATCTATAATCTTTAACACCCTTAAAATAATCACCTATAAATATGGCATATCTAGCTGAATCCAACATAGGGATACAAGTGTAAAATTTAATAGACATGCCAACCAATAAAACTTATTTATCTCACATGGTTTTCCTAAGTTGATGTGCCCCCTAATGTTCTGAGATTATTATAAACTTTAAAAGAATCCAAGACATTTGCTAAAACATCCGTCTGATTAGCATTGGTTATATTGGTCGGTGTGGGGACCAAGCTGCAGAATTATTCCAGTGAAAAATCCACGTACTGGCCATGCACTTCTTAAACTAGTTTTAAGTGTTTCATAAATAGCAAACCGTTCTTCCATCAAAATGTGACACAGCACGTTCATATCAAGCTAGTTAGTTGTCTTAGAAGGCAGCTGAGGTGCATTTTTTTCCGGGGATAAATCTATTTCAACTGTGTGGCTTTGCTGCATTTGATATATATATGCAACCACATTGTTCTTACCTAACAAGTTAATTTGATATTATAATATCGTTATCTTCTTTCCAGTCATTTATAATGAATTAGATTAGATGATTAATTGGTTTAAAGTGAAATCATGAAAATCTTAAGATCACAATTGATGTTAATTATTCGATTATTGTGATGGATGCGTACCTCAACTAATGCGAGAGATGGAAAATAGAAAATATATATAATTAAATTCAAAAAGGTTTAGGTTGGACTCTAAACAAATTTGTAAACTTGTTTTAGATAAAAATTGCATCACTCTATCTCTAGCCATTTAAATTTGGTATACATTATATACACAAATTCTTCTATATAAAATAAGGGGAAAAAAAGGCTCTAGGCACATTGATCTTCATTATTTGAATAAATTGTGGATACACTACAAAAAAAAAAATGTTTTTAGTGACCACCAAATTCGGTCCCTAAATATATAAATTTGGTCGTTAAACTATTTAGTGACCGAATTTGGTGATTGAAGAATGCCTATTCGCTAAATCGTTTGATGATCGCTAAATCGGTTGCTAAATCATTTAGCGACCGATTTAACGACCAAATTTTCATATTAAGTGATCGAATTTTCATATTTTCATTCGATCACTAATATAATGAGGAAATAATAAATAAAGGCCTACACCTATAATATACGTGGACGATCCGAGCAAATTTTGTTGTAGAAGATTCTCCAAGTTCTTTTCTTTTTTGTGAATAAGCATACACTTTTCGCACTTTGGATGATTTTGCCCCGTGGAAAAGAGGTTTTGCTGAAATTATAATCAATGAAATGCAAAAAGTCTTTCCCAGCTAAAAAAAAAATCATTTTTTTTCATAATAAAAAAAATATCATTAAAGTGGATATAAGAGGTATCTCAATCCATAAACATTAAAATTGGAACAAATTTAAGCTAAACGATTGTCTTGATACAATATGGAGACTCCTACTATAAATAAGAAAAAACAACTTGATGCTCCTTATAGCTACAATTCATGACCAAAATATAAATTTAATTAAATCTAAAAGACTGTCCAAATCTGGGGACTGATTGCTGAAAAGTGTTCTCCCTTACTTTAGATGAAAGAGAGTCACACATAGTAGGAACTAGGAACATTCCTATATATAGTACTAGCTAATTCCTTTTAATTTGAAAACTTAATTCCTCAAATATACATTATATACCATCAAATTGTTGTAAAATCAAGCGCCGTATTAATTGTTTTCTAGATGGAACAGCTAGCCAGTATTCCTCATCATTTTCCACTACACGGTATAAACTATTGACTAGTGATTGATCATTTTTTTTATAAGCAACAAAATTGATTGATCAATGCAGGAAAAGAAATTTTGGAACTGAAGATTCAATGAACATGGTCTTCTTAAAAGAGAGACAAGTAGCTGTCTGCATGTATGATCGTTAACAATTGTCAGACTTCCCCTATTTTGCTCCTTGAGAAAGGAATATATGGGAAAAAGATAGACAACACAAGTCAAAGAGAGTTAGATATGTTTCCATACCAAGTACAAATTCAAATATTCTGTTTTACTTTTGTTTGTTAATTCCCCACCCTACTTCCTTGTCGCTCTTTCTATGATCTCTTTAAGGATGAAAGATAACATTTCCATGTGATGTATATCATATTTTTTTTGTTCCAGAGATGCATTATTTATCGTCATTATATATATGAAATTCCACTAAGGGAAACAATAGATGTTACTTGTTAATTTTTTTTTATAAGCATAAAGTATATTGATTGAGAGTATAATAGATATTCTTACTCGTTAATTAACACCGTAACCGCAGGCATAAATGGAGTGAAGAACACCAATGGCAGTTAACAAGTTTAAATCGAGTTCAGAAAATTTTTTCCAACAGCTTATAAAAAAAAGATAACTTTTTCCAACATTATAAATAATTAATTGAGTTATTGCTTGCAGTCCCATGTCTTTTATGTTAAATGAAAGTAAATAATTTAATCATAAATCTTATTCAGATGCTTGCCACAGAACTGATTGATGAATACATGGAAGATACATACATAACTTGCTTAAATTGATATATAGCTAGAGTTTTAAAAAAACATGTTTGTACTGAAACCAAGATAAAAACGCACAGTATATATATGGCTGAGGTAGATATAGATATGAACTTCTATAATCACACAATAGATCTCTATTACTTGAGCCACATAGGAGCAGACAAAGGCAATCGGAGAAACATGTAATGGAAGCTTCCATTGCTGCTAGGGTGATCACCGTTCATACTTGTGTTGGCTTTGAAACCTATAAAACAAAAAAATCAAGAGTCATTATTCACAAAAGAAAAATGTTTTTTAGAATCATTACCCAAATTAACCAACCTAGTTAATACAAATAAAAAAAAAAAAAAAAGAAGGAATTAATAGAGAAGCACGAGGATTGAATAGAATCAATAGATTTGAAGATAAGCAAAGAGCTAACCAGAAAGTAGCTTTCACCATGCTGCAAGCTCTGCATCAAAACCCCAAACTCATTGGTGGGTACTGGCACTCCAGAGGAATGAACTAATATTACATCTTCACCAAACACTGCTCTAATGTCTATTGGCCCCCTTGGAACTTCTGTTGCAATCCCATTGATAAACACTGTGATGAATCCTGAAATATTTGTGCCCCCAATACCTATACCCCCAAAATTAATAAAACAAAAATTAGAACATCAATCATATATAATTGGTCATATAGTATATATAAGAAAGATATATTATGCTTATTTGAATATGGAAAATATTAATCAAAATGTAATGTAAAGCAAAGCAAGCTGATTCCATTTCATCAAACGCTTTGAATCTCAAGTCCCATATTTTCTTAGGCCAATTACTGAAAAAAGTACTGTTAAAAGAAAAGTAATAACGCGGTAATAAAAATTAATGAACTAATATGTATACCATGACAAGTTTCTGTGATGACCACGTCATTGTAAGAGGTGAATTGTTTATTATGAACATGATGGACACTATTAACCTGGTACGAGAGATGCATATACAGGGAGGGAGTAACCAATATACCAAAAGGGCGAAACAAACAAATAAAATGAGAATAAGGGGGAAAAAGATAATCTAGGGTTTGGAAATCTTTCTACAGAAGTTTTGAAGAAACCCAAAAAAGAATAAAAAGGAAGGAACAGAAACTGCAATCGGAAAGCTAGTCTCATGTTTTTCCGGAAAGTACAACTTTCATGCAATTCAAGCGCAGAACTGTCAAATCATGAAAAAGATTGTTACTTTTTATTATTATTCTGTAGCCCACCTAAAACCTAATCAGCAAAAAAGAAGAATTTTTGCATACAAAAAGCATTAAGCTAATAAAACTTCAATTATAATTTTCTACTCATTTTGAGCCTTAAGCTGCCCTAAAAGAAAAGTTTATGTGGAAGCAAAGCTGAACATGCAAAGTCAGATGAGGAGTATATGCAAGAAAACACTGGAAAAAAATGGAAAAAAGATGATTGTATTTTACTTCAAGCTAAAACTTCACAAAAATAAAATCTGAGTACCACAGACACAGGCCATGCGATTACCAGACTGGTAGTTCAAATTTGGAGGAATGGGAGGGTAAAAAACTGAATTAGTTGCAGCTGAAGTGTGATCAATTTCGGGAAAACCCATTTGAGGAGAGACCGAAAAGAGACCATCCAAGCCTTCTTGGCCACCAAGAACATCACCACCGCATGATGAAGAGGAATCAGTGAAAGACGAAGAAGAATCAATTGCGGTCACGGTCGCGGTTGCGGCAGGATTGGTATGAGCCTCATTATACGGAATTGCACCAACACCACCAACATGAGGAGGCTGCATCATCTGGTTTCTTTGCTCAAGGCTTGCCTGCATCTGACGTTGGCGGCGGCGAGATCTCGAGCGGCGGTTCTGAAACCAGTAGAAGACGTTAGCATCACCCACGGTGCCGAATTTCTCAAGGAGTTTCCTTATTCTGACGGTTTCATCTTTTGGGGGATTCACCATGCCACTGTTGAAGATGGATTCGAGTATGAGGATTTGTTCTGGCTTTGGTGTCCACCTTGACCTCACCGGTTCAGTTTTCTCGGAGCCATTGCTTGGACTTCTATTTGGGTCTTGCTGGCCCTTATCTTCCATTCCAATGCACAAGAAAATAAGAAATGTTTTGTTGAAGCTGAAACCTAGGTAAAATAATGTAAGGGATACGTTTATATATAATAAAATAAAGTACATGGGATAGAGTAAACTGTTTTAGGAGGGTTAATATAAAGATAGGTGGAGAATGTTGAGAGGTGAAATTACCTCAGTGTCCTAAGTTCTCACTCTCCTACCTGAAAAAAGAGATTTGTGCACACCAAAACTTTACATGATTAATAGTCGGCATTTGCAAAAGCTTATTTGAACTTTTGAAAATAATTTATAATTTTGATATAAGTTTTTTTTTTATCTTATTTCTAAATTGGGGTTTTTTTTATATAAACAAATGTTAGTATTAATGTTGTGGGTTCGATTTGAACCTCGGCTTTCTTATCACTCCCCCACCCAAACCACCGAACCAACTTTATTATCTTTTATTTCAAAAATGCGCTTAATTAAGCTGTTTATCCAACTACGCTCTTATACAAATTATCAATGTGTTAGTTAGTGGGGTGTATTATTTGATTAATGAATAACATGTTTTAAAAAAGTTGATGACTTACTAAAAATTTGTTATTAATTAAATTTTAACATATTTTTAACTAGTGTAATAATGCCGTAGGCAAAGGGAAACCAAAAAGGTCCAAAGGACTCCTGAGTGTACTCCCCTGCACCTTCAAATTAATATGCTCATTTTCGAATATGATATCGTTAAGGAACAATTTTAAGTTTAATATATAACTTGTTCATTATGAATTTGGAGGGTGTGAAGTTTATCTTACGGTTATACCAGCTTCTGGTGTTGTTGGTGTAATCTCTCTGTACTGTCCTAGAGGAATTTGGGTTGTTCTGGATTCTCTATGGTTCATGTGTTTAAGGTGTCTCTAATTTAGGTTGTTGTAAATGTCATACTGGACTATAGGTCAGTGCAGTATTATCATTATAATCTACCTCTCTGGCTTCTTTGTAAATAGGTTGATGGCTCCTTTTGTACACTTTATATAAATACATACTTTGGCTTTTATATATATATATATATATATATATATATATATGGGATATGATCAAATGACATCAGGTGTCAAACTTAACTTTGACACCAAATCTTGTCCCTTAATTATGGTTAATCTAATGACTTAAGCTTATGACTTTTATTGAAGAGAGAGAATAATTAAAAAAAACTCTAAGGATGAGAGAAAAATAGAATTTATTTAATAAAAACAGATACTAAATATCTTGATTTTTCATTAAACTTATAATATTTATTAAATAAATATTTTATATTTTTAATTCAAGAATACTTATTATGCGATAATTTCTTAAAAGATACATTAATACTATAATAAAATAATATAATCTACAATAAAACTTATTAGACATAGTATAATTTTATTTAATTAAATAAAATTATATAATATAATGTAAAATATGATATATATATTCTTAATCCACATTTTATATTTTAATTATGAACATACATTACAATCAAAGACACATTATATTCCTATTAACTTTCATTCTATGTTATATTCTTTTATTAAATTATATGGACATTATAATAAATTGACACTATAATAAAGGAATATAATGTATGATAAACATTATAAGATATAGTATAATTTTATATTTTATTTAATATATAATAATAAAATATTATAAATATTGACTTACAATATTTTTAGGTAAAAATTGAATTCTGGAAAATACTAAATTTTTTATCAATAATTTAATTTCTTAAAATACATATTTTCTAATACCTATAATTCATTAATAGATAAAGAATTAGGTTAATAAATATTTTATTGTTTATTTATTTCAATAAAAATTTAAAAAATATTACAAAGATAACTAAAAAATAACTAATATCAATAAATTAAAATATAAATGTTTATTTGATAAATACTTTATATTTTTTATTCATCAATATATTATTGTTTATTTAATAAATTTTGTAGTGTTTTTTATCTCCTTATTTTTTATACAATTTTTTTTATCGCTTTATTGAAATAAGTGACAAACTAATGTTTTTAAGGTAAATTTATAGGATATTTTACAATAAAATTATAATTTTTAATATAATGTATTGTAAAATTAATGCTTTGATTGATTGTAATATATGTCCATAATTAAAATATAAAATGTGGATTCATAATATATATATATATATATATATATATATATATATATATATATGATATTTTAAATTATGTTATATAATTTTATTTAAATATAAAATTATACAGTACCTAATAAGTTTTAGAGTTTAATTGTTATACACTCTCGATGTAAAGCTTTTTACACTGTCAACTAATCAGAAATCATGGTATATGTGACTTTTAATGTAATTAGGATAAGTGTCAAACATTTTAGCTAATATGGCAATTTATGTTTGTCTGACAGCGTAAAGAATTTTTACACTGACAATGGATATCAATTAAATCCTAAGTTTTATCGTACATTATATTATTTTATTATAGTGTTAATGTATCTTATAAGAAACGATCGCATACTAAGTATTCTTGAATTAAAAATACAAAATATCTATTTAATAAATATTATAAGTTTAATGAAAAATCAAGATATTTAGTATCTGTTTTTAATAAATAAATCCTATTTTTTCTCTCCTTATTAGAATTACTTTTAATTATTCTCTCTCTTTAATAAAAATGATAAGCTTAAACCATTAGATTAAACCATAATTAAGGGACAAGATTTGGTGTCAAAATTAAGTTTGACACCTAGTGTCATTTGATCTCATCCACACACACACACAGATATATATATATATATATATATATGGATAGACTAAGTGCCTGTTTGGTTTAGATTATTTTCAACGCAAACGTGAAAATAACGCTTCCCTAGGCAATTATTTTGGAAGCTTGAGGAGTTTTCTCCCAACGTGATTTTGCCTTTACAGAATCTAAAACAAACAGGCCCTAAATGATCCATACTATATATCAAAACACATAGTTCTAACGTAGATACTATGTTCACAATACATGAGCCACAGTCCATGAACCATTCTTAGACCATGAATTCTATCAAAATATATAGCAAGGAAGTAGAGAATTAGGAGGAGGAGGTGGGAGGGTCATATATAATACATTACCCTTTGTAATTTGGGTAAAGAAGTATTTTATACTTAGTTTGCTGTTACATAGATGTTGGTTTTAGGCAATTGTAATAATCCTGTGTTCAGTTGTTTAGAAGCAGTATTTCATTTACATCTGCTTTCTTTTATTTCTTTGTATATGTATTAGAATATCCCTAGTACTCTTAATTTATATACTTTTTGCTTATCAAAAAAAGGAGGAGGAGGTGGGGGCACCAGGGTCATCCCTCATCTCCTCATTCTCTCTTAATTTTGACGTATAATTTTGTTTCATGTGCCTCTTCTAATTAAAGGTTTCATTCATTCTCATTGCATCCCTATTTTCTTCTCTTACCTACCAAACTAGCCTTGATACTAGCTAAAACTATCAAGATTACAATGGTGTACCCACAAAACATCACAATGAAACTATATATTTCCTTCATTTGACTTATTTATTTTATTTGTAAAGACTAGCTACCTGTAATTTATGTACTAAGAAATATACTAACTGTAATTTTTTTGTTACTCATAAAACTATGCAAATAGAAAAGGCAATAATGTAAAAATTCCAATTTTTAATTTTGTTATGAAAAATAAGCTAAACAATCTAAAAGAGAGAGAACATACAGATAGCAATATATCTACTCAATATCAAAAATTTGTTGTCTCATTTTTAAGTCTCATTTTCTATCTTCCTCCACTCATATTTTGACATGTCAATTAAATATGAGTACTGAGATACGGGATTTTAATTAACATGTCAAAATATGAGTGGAGAGAAACATGAATTGAGACAATAGATTTCTATTAAACATAGGTGGGCTATAACAATAAACTATTGACACATTATTAGGTATTTTTGTTTTTACTCAACACATTATTAGGTTAAACTGTTATTTTTACAAATGGTAACGCAGACTTCCACAAAACCCGTATTCAAACCGAAATTCCGCAACTTCATAAAGACTGTCTTCATATAATTAGGTCATAGGTCCATTGCTTTTGAGAAGGTCGAAACTATATTTCTCCTTTTCATTTTAATTAATTTAAGATAATGATGAAGATCATATAAAAGAATTAATTTGATCTAGTTGTTTTACGTAGTAATTTTTTTTAGTTTCTATGAAAAATTTAAAAATTTAGACGCGTGCCATAGAAACCTCCATTATCTCTAGTTAACTTGATATGCCCAAGTCAAATTACCATAGTAACTCCAAAATAATATGCCTACATTTTTACTTACTATTTGCATATATGTGCTATTTTCTTGCCATAAATAATTGATTCAGAAAAATTTCAAGATTTCAAATGGTTAATGATTTTTACATGCTGATAAAAAAAATTATTTTTACATACACATGTATAATCTGGGAGGAGAAAGGGTGACTTTGAGATTTGATTTAAGGTGAATATTCACCTTCAAAAAACTATATCAAATGAGTTAGCTAGCATATTCATATATGCTAAAATATTATTTAGGCTAAAACAAGACCAAAAAAAAGCCTTAGACAGGCAATCTGTAACCTTCCGTATAAAATTGTACTTGTGAAATATAACTTCTAATAGGATCCTGTGTTACTTCCTACGTAAAAAATTACTATTATGTAAAAAAATAATTCTCATGATGATCTAATGCTGGAAAAAGATGGAAAGAGAATTCCCTCTTCCTTCTGCATTTTATCCTCATCTAAAGCTACATATGACACGTAAACTTCTATCTGAATATAATATACGTACATTGGGCTTCTTATTTAATATTTGGATGGATTGGTGTATAGCGGTTGATAATTTCGGTGTCTGATAATATATTGCTTTTTTTTTTTTTTTCATGAACGACTGTAACTAGAGCCTTTGACTTCCAATGGCATTTCAGGATATTTTTATAAGTTTCGACCCTTAGAATTGACTTAGAGTAGAGAATTAATTCTTGATTTTCAAAATCTTCCAACTAATCTCATCAAGATTTAAACTTGTGTTCTGCTCCTTATAAGGTTGAGATACTTACACCGACCCTTGGTTGGTTGGTTGCTTACACCAAATATTGTATATGATAGAGCTAGACCATCCATCGATGAATAAAAACATTTCCAGGGGTAGTTGTATTTGTTCCACTTATTTTTATTTTATATATTAATTATGATTGATAATAAGTGTATATGAATAGAAAATGTTATTAGGACTTACTAATTCAATTTGTATTTTTCAAATGGCTCGCAGGACAATTCGACTTATCTCATTAATTTGGATCATATATGTGTTTTCACCTAGATATTCTCCTGAAACAGTTGAATTTTTGTAACTTAGCCTTCACATTATTCAATCATGAGCAGGCTTTATATGTGGGCTATTGCAGTAGTTAAATAATCCAAAAGTCATCTCCTATGGAGCGCGCGCTTGTTTTCTGGAACAGTATAATTATCCATCGGTGGATAATAATAAGGGCAGCTCATGAAAATAAAGGAAAAGGGAAAAGAAAAAGAAAGGTGGCTTTGACCATGTAATGAACTTGCATTCTGTTGAGGTATACTTACCGTGTGCAAGTGTGACAAAGGATCCGAGAAACTGGTCAGATATCTTGGTAACTCTCTCCCTTTTTCTTTCTCTATCTCTCTCTTTTCCACCTCCCTTTCGTGTTTTAAGGTAAAAAGGGAATGGATCATTATCCCACCAGCTATACGTTTTGATTCACATATCAATATAAGAACTTGTACTCCATGTATATTATTATGAGTCCCACATTAGGAAGTCTCACCTAACAACTGAGATTTATAAGTCTAGAGGTTCTTTTACCTAATGGACTAGTTTTTTGGGATGTGCTCTCCTTTTGGGCTTATGCTCATAACATTGATGCTTTCATTGAGAGGCTGACTTTTCGGAAAGGGCTACTCACGAAGAGTTCTGACCAGTGGAGGGTTCTGATCAATAAAGAGGTTGAGTGAAGTGTCACCGAGTGAAGTGTCGTGGAGTGAAAGCCGCCGAGGACGTCGGCCCTCGAACGGTAATGCATTGTTATGAGTCCCACATTAGGTAGTCTCACCTAACAAGTGAGGTTTATAAGCTTAGAGGTTCTCCTATCTAATGGTCTAGTCTTTTTGGATGTGCTCTCCTTTTGTGCTTATGCTCATAACATATATCTACCACACACCTTAGCTATAAATTAAATTAAATTTATTGATATCATGGTCATATTTGGCGGGTTGGAACAACCATGAGTAACTTTGAAAGTAATGGTCAAAATCAAGTTTTAAAAAGAGATCCGTAACCTTAATTGAGATCTCAACATTATGATTTGATAGTCTCTGCAATTTTATTGAGGCGGTGTCTACCGCATTTTTTGTAATAATAGCAAATGTAACATAACTGAAATCGCGATCGCACTTGCAATTTAAAACCTTAAAAAAAAATAGTAAAGGAAGGATTAAAAAAACCTAGTAAAAGTAGAAAGTGTACAGTGTACACATAAACATGTGAATGCAAATTAAAGATGGACAAAATAAAAAAAGGGGGGAGCAAGCTAGGGTTTTGGCAAGCAAGTGCATGTGATGATATGCATGGAAAGCTGGGTCGCAGTAAAGGATGAAGCAAAAATGATGTTAGAAACTAATAAAAAAATGGGGAACAATCCAAAGGGTTGGTCAAGAAACCGTGCAATAATTTATTAGCGGTGACGCTAAGCAAACACAGGCTTACAGTGGCTCTGCCTCTGCACCCTTCCCCTTTCTCTGCAACCTTTTTATATTAAACGAGAGGAGGGTAAGGGGTCTCAGAGGTTGGCTTAAACCTCGAACACTTCGCTGCCACCCTTTCCTGTAGTTGTCCGTGCATTATTCTGCAATGCAAAAATGTTTTTTAATGTCTTGTGTGAAATCAACACTATTCCTTCCTTCTGCTTCTTGTACACGGGTCTCTTGCTAGCATCTACATTTGTGGCTTGTGCCATCAATATATGTTAGTTAGGATTATTTGTGTTGAGAGTTTTAGGTGTGTACACTATTTGTTGCATTTAGAAAATACACAGAGGCAATGCCTTGACGGTGCCACACTGCCACGGTTCTCATTTTATTTTAACTAGTATATTGCCTTCGATATTTTTTTTTTAGTGAGAACCAGACAGACTTATTCTACTAACCTTTTTTTTTTTTTTTTTTTTTGTAGCTCGTATTAGGATATCATTTAGGTATTAGTTAATCATCATGTGTAGTTTGACTTTTCCATGTTATATAGGTTGGCTTGATGGTTGAGGTGAGAGAGTTAAGAAGTAGAGTGATAAGGAGGGAGAAGGTTCAACTTTGGACGAGATCTTCTATTCCAATTTTCTGTTACATTATCTGTCCCCTACCAATAACAATTTGACATTTAAGGAAACAAAATCACAACTCATTAATATTTGTGCTTATTCCTAAGATTTGAATGGTGGGGAACATCGAGACACCATTTTCTGGGACAACAGATTTTAAATCGTTCAATTCCTACCCACTGACATTTCTAACAAATGTAACAAATATATACTAACATTTGTCGATAAAAAAAAAATTAAAATTTTTTTTTAGTTTCTTTCCGTATTTTTCTTTTTTTTTCCCCTAGAATATTCTCCTACTAGTAGGGATGGTAATGGATCGGGTATGGGTAGGGTACTATAGTATCCGTCCCCATACCCGCATTTTAAAAAAGTACCCATATCCGGACTCATATCCGCGTGGATAGCAACTTTAATACTCGTATCCTTACCGATTGGGTACCTAAGTACCCTTACCCGCACTCATTACCGCAAAGGGTTAGGTACCTTTACCCGCACTCATTACCGCAAAGGGTGCAGAGTCGGCCACAAAAAACGAAAAAGGTGGAACCGTGGAAGGGTTGAATACTTGAATTGTCGAAGGGAAACTAAAGAGAGACCGAACATTGTGGTAGAAAGGAGAGTCCAAGAGAAATGACTTAAAATTCGAATACTAGAACGAAAATGAACAAAGAGAAGCATCCAGATCCAGAGATACGGCATAAAGGAATAAGGAAACTAGTTAACTAGGTTTAGGCTTTTGTTTTTTTAAATTTAATATGTATATCCACACACACACACATAATATAAGGGTGACGATCAAATTACTCTAAGAGTAACTTTAAACATTGACTCTTATTCATTTATTTTCTTTAATTTAATGGTTAAAAATTACCCAATTCATTAAAAGAAAAAATAGTTAATGGTAACTTTAACAAAGAGAAAAAAAAATGAAATTTATTAAATGAAGAGATATATTTCAAATCTGGAGTATTATTCATTGAATTTATAATATTCATTCATTAAAATTTATACATTTGTGATATTAAAATTTTAATACGTAGATACTTTTAACATATTTTTTTTTTTGTGGGAAGATACTTTTAACATATTATACTCAACAAAGAGTTATAAAATTTAAAAAATTAAGTAATATATAGTAGCTAATTTTATTTATATATTAAGTTAATAATTCATGTACATATAATATGCAAAAGCAATATATATTTTTTTATTAAAGAAAACAATATTTTTCCTTTAATGAATTGAATAATTTTTAACCATTTGATTAAAATAGAATAAATGGATGAAATTATGAATAAATATTTAAAGTTACTCTTAAAGTAACTTGATCCCCACCCAAAATAATATATATATATATATATATATATATATATATATATATAATATAATATAATATAATATAATATGGGGAGGGGTGGGTACTAGAGTATCCGTATCCGTACCCATCCCCGTTCAATTTTGAAGGTAATTACCCGTACCTGTGCCCTTACCCATTAAACGGGTAATTACCTTATCCATCATAGATAATTTTTGCAGGTACCCATTGGATTCATTATCCATTATCATCCCTAGAGTCAAGGGATCAAACCACTAGATCCACGACCATATGTTTAAGGTACCCAAACCCCTTTCACTTGGGTAAAGAGACATTATTGTTTCAAATTTGTCATTAAAAGAGGAATTTTAATATTTTCTACGGAAAAAAAAAAGCATAACATTTAATATATCTATCCTCAGTCTCCTTTTTCATGTTACATTATCAACATTCTTATCCTTTTTGACACGATTTCTCAAGTTCTTATGATTGATAAATGTTAGCAACATACTCTCTAACACTTTCTTTCTAACACATAATCTCCTATTGGTTGAAATTCATGTGGGTCCTATAAAATTCAAGTGGGATCCACATGAATTAGTGGAACCCATATGAATTTCAACCAGTAGGAGGGTATGTTGAAAAAAGAGTGTTAGAGAGTGTGTTATTAACACTCCTCTCTTACGATATTGTTTCATGGAGATTAATATAGAGAATTTTTATGGTACCTTGAAAGATTTAAAGGTTTTGAAACAATTTTTAATTGACCAATAGAGGAGTAGTAGTACATTTAATGAAGTCAAGTCGAAGTTTGTTTTTTAACCTTAAACTTTTATTTTACAGATTTGTCCCTACTAACTAAACAATTTTGTTACCTTTAAAAAAAAATTTAAAAAATTAAAAACCAAGTTTTTCTAAAAATTAATTTTTTCTAAAAACTAAAATAATTAAATTTTTGAAAAAAATAAAAGAATTAAACTTTTAAAACCGGATTTTTTTTGTTCCTTTTATTTCTTTTATATTTTTTATATTTGTTTTTTATTTTAAAAGTTGTTATGCGCCTCTTATTAATGGGTTAAAATATAAAGAACAAGTATTAAAAAAATAAAATAATTAAAATAAATTGAAAAAAAAATCTGGTTTAAAATTTTTATTTTTTTAAAAAATAATTTTTAAATTTTAAAAAAAAAATGACAGGTGACATTAAACTATTAAAAGTAAAAAACTGGTTTTATATTTCATAAAAAAAACTGGTTTTTTTTAACTTTTTAAAATGCACGTGCCATTAAGATTTTAAAAGGAAAAGTTTAAAAAAAATTCTGGTAATTCATATTTTAAATTATCAGTATAATTTTTTTTTAGTGAAAGATAAAATTGTGAAAGAAGAAATTTAATATACTGAATAATAAATGATATAACATTTATTCATTAAATGATAACTCTTCATCTATTGATCCAAACCAAAACTTTTTCAAAACAGTTAAATTATCCAAGATATCATAGCAGCTCTCATTGATATATGGTCATGAATTTCCTATGTAAGCCCCTTATTGTTTATAGGTCTGCCTCTAATGTCATTCATAGATGCTTGTTTTAGAGGTTTCAAAATCACTTTATACTTCGTGTTTGGATTATTTTATTTGTATTAAAACAATTTATAATCAAAATCATTGTAAAAGAGCTTTTGAAAAATAAGTAGTTATTTTTTCAAAAATAATCTTTTCCAAGTATACCCATAGTCTTACATTCTCGAAGGCTTTAACCAGTTTCCCAATTTTTCTTAAAATCTTTCTTTGGCCATTTGTTATGGTGATTTCTAAAGTGAGAGAGCAAGTAAGTACCTCACCGGCGAACAATTTTTTTCACCTTTAGATATATTAATAAATTAATAGGATGATTGAGATTGAAACTAGTAAATGGCTAAACAAGTCAACAACAAAAATATTCAAAATGACACTTTTCTCCCTACCACCTTCATCCCATCTCAGCCCACCAAAAGCACAACTATCAAAAGGATTAACTGATCAGAAGAATTAATTTGCCATCATTCGCAATTCCTTCGGGAAATATAGAAGCAGGCAAATAAAACACAACCACCATAATTTGTTAAGAGACCTCATTTGCAGACTGATCCAAAAAATTAGTATGGCCACAACAACATGTTGTTAATAGACCTGAATACGAAACATAAACAAGGAATAATAGGTTTCGACATATCATCGAACAGCTCAAGTGCGAAAAAAAGAATCATGTTTTAGCATTTAGACATGAAAAAAACGCAAAAAGAAAAGACCAAGATACATAGAATTTCTTGGAATATCATAAAGAAATCCATACAATATCCAATCACCCAAAGTTCCTCTTTGATTTCTGAATTTTCTCTTCACAGTAGATGAAATCCCCACAACACATACAAAAGAAAACCCCCAAATCCCCTCTAATTTTCAGAACCCTAGATTACAAAAAACAACAATGCAGAAATACAGGAGATAGAGGAATCAAAATCTCTGCTAATTTTAGAAACCTTCGACGTTTGGGACCTCACCGCCATCGATGAGGGAGACGAGGTAGGAAGAGGCGCCGTTGAACTCCCAGATCCGACCACCTCATGACCACCTCGGTCCGACCACACTCCATTGTTAGACTGACATCTCCCTCGAGATCAACAACTCTTGCGTCGCACCGCCACACCGATGGTTTCTTTCCCCTTGCGTTCGGATCTGCAACGCCAGTAAGGGGTGGCGAAGTAGGAGTGGCTTTTTAAGAGGAAGTTGTTGGTGTTGGTCGGGTAGTGATAGATTTGGTGAGGGTGCTCTTTGATCAAAACACATTGTCTCCTTTCAAAGTTTATCACTGAATCCATGGACCCCAAGCTAATTGAAGAATGGAATTCTGCTGTTACATCATGGGTCGACCTCATTTGGACCCTCCTTAATAGCCCCATAGCAAATTTCATTACTTTGCACTCGCATTATTTCTGGCTATTCAGCACATTATTTCCGGGGTTCGATGGTGATAGATGAGGTGGAGGTGACGGTGGGGTGGGGGTGAAGGTCAGGGTAAGGATAGGTTTTGGAATTTTTTTTAAAAAAAAGGAAAAAAAACCTATTGCTTAACCTGGTAACCGGTGGTGCATGGGTAAGGGATTTGTTTGATCCCTCACCTTAGAAGGCACCATTTGTTATATGGCCTTTTTCAATTCTTTACAAATCCAACAAGTTCTTTATTTGTATGCGTGAGATACGGAATCAGGGATGTCCCAACTGAGCATGAGTGAGAAGAGGGGAATCCTTGACCGCATAAACCCGAGAAGGGGGTGAGAGCTGGTACAAGCCATTGAGCTCACATCTGGCGCCAATCATCCGTCCCGAACCCCAGTCCTGCAAGAAAACAGAATTTTTAGTGAATGAAATGGTGCAATCAAGGGAACAGATCAAGCGACTAATGGAAAAAAATTAAATGGGAAGCTCGGGACATAAAGCACATTATCAACCGAGAGGAAAGGGAAGGGATGGGCAGTGCCAACCCCATAGGAATGTGTTTTAGAACCATTAGCAAGGGTAACTGTGGGTAGAAAACTAGACACAGAAGGGTGAAAAAAGAGATTTATTACCAGAGATATGACAGGTGGCACCAGAATCCAAAATCCAAGGACCTTGGGACGACTGAGAGAGACAAGCAAAGGAATTACCAGTATGAGCAACAGAGGCAGTGGACCCAATACCCTGACATTCTTCAAACCACTTAAGAAACTCTGAGTAGGCAATAGGCGATGCAGTAGGGTGAGTGGGTGGCTCAGATGGGGTTGGTGGATCAACCTGGGCAACATTAGCAATGCGAGGAGGGCTGCTATGTAAAATCCATCATTTATCAATAGTGTGGCCCAAACGGTAACAGTGATCACACTTTGGGTGAGATCTACCAGAATGACCACTTCAAGTGCGACCACGACCACTGTCCTGAGAGACAAGAGCAGAATCATCAACGGGAGCAGGAGGCAACTCAAAGCTAAGAGCAGAGGGGAGCCCAGAACTAGCTGATGATTTGGTCGGGACCCGAAGCAAAATGGACCAAGTCGTGTTCAGAGATGGGACATTAACAGAACCCAAAATTTGATCACGGATGGTTGAGTACTCTGTAGGCAAACCGTATAGGGCCAACAACATGAAGAAGTTATTGCACTGCTCAAGTTCCTTGGCTGGAGTGTTAGCTGGTGGCAAAAGGTCATTGAATTCAAGTAAGGCACCATGAACCTTTCCCAAATAAACAGAAATAAGACCATCACGATGGTGAGGAGCAATGACATTCATTAGATTCTGACAAACTCCATAGAGAAGTTGTGTGTCATTGGTGAAAAGAACCTTGGCTTGCTCCCAAACGAACTCACATGTGAGATGGGTACGAGAGATCTGCTTCAGAGAAGAGTGGGTAGTGGATTTGATAATGCTACACAACAGAGCATCAACATTTTTCCACCCAGGGCGGTCAGCAGCGACTACATTGTCAGCTTTCTTAGTCAAATGGTCAACATAATCTTGTCCATTCAGCCAGAGCATAATATCAGATGTCCATGTGTCAAAGTTGCTTCCATCCAATTTGTCAGTGCAAAGAGGTGCACTAACACAACTGGTGAAAACAGGAGCGTCCGCCTTTGAGGAGTCCTTATGAATATCTGAGGGTACAGAACCAGCTATTGATCAGTAAACCAAAACCAAAAAACTGAAACCACAAGTACCTGAGAGTAAATGTGCAAGGAAGGAGGCACCATAAGACCTAAAGGACAAACTAAGCCCAGATCCAGGTAGAGGAGAGAGAGGAGATCACTACGCAGGAAACGACGGCTGAAAATACCGTCGGAAACCGAGTCACGCACTACAGAGAACACAAAATTTGAGCGGAGCGGCAGAGATGCTACCAACGAGTGGTGGCGCGTATAGTGGCAGTTGGCGGCGAAGTTTGGACGGTTGCACAGATCGGCGATCGACAATTCTAACAATGGGTTCTTCGACCGAAAAGAACATCGGACTACGGCTGATGGTGGCAGATGGCGGTTGACAGTGGCGAACGGCAGCTGACAGTGACTAATGGTGTGCAAAACCGGACGGAGGACACAGTTTTGCAAGAAAAAAATTTCATTAATGGGGAGTAGGTCCACCAGGTAGGCACAGATTTGGGTTGATTCTTGTTAGGCTCTAGATACCATGTTGAGATGAGAGAATAACAAGAGACTATTGGTATAATCCGTGTGTTTCAACTACACCAAGGAGAATGTATCATATAGTGCTCTGAACAAATCAATACACAATTAAGGTAATAATTTCAATTATTACAAAATAGCATAATATCTGGCTATCCTAATTACTTAATATTCCTATAATCAGAATATATTTTTTACATAAATGTCAACGAGATTGATGTACTCGTTTGAGCGTTACATGAAGATATTAATAGGGTATTTGAAAAACTAATCACGACCAAATGATTGTGTTGTTGAACGATGCATAGTGGGAGAAGGTGGAGTTCTCACTACAAGAAATCTCGCTATTTCCCACGGCCTTCTACCCACGGCCTTGTAGCTGTGTGTGATATTGACCTTTCCCACGGCTTAGGCCGTGGAAAATAAGATCATTTGTTTCCCTCACACTTTCCCACGGCCATTGCCCTCGAAAATGAAATAAGGAAATTTTCCCACAGGCAAGCTGCGATTATGCGATGACGCAAAGTAGCGCGAAATAGACCTGCCACATTTCCCTTGGTTTTCCCACGGTCATGCCGTGGGTAAGGATTTTTTGTGATTTCCCACGGCCCCGACTGTGTGTAATTGACAGTTTGGATTCTCAAATTTCCCACGGCCTAGACCGCGAGTAAGGGTATTTCTGATTTCCTATGGCTAGGCCGTGGGAAAGGCCGTTGATATAATAAAATTTCCACATTAACCAAACCATTGCCACCGATTTTCACATCACCAAACCACTGCCACCGTGCCTTCCTCTACTTTGGTAAACGAAACCCGCACTTCCCTCCATTAGAGTCATTCCTCCGGCCGTTCCCACCACCACCGGGCCTCCCTCCACTGACATCGGTAAGTTCCCACTTTTCCTCTTTCTCTCTTTCCTCTCCCATGTCCATCTTTCTCTCTGTTGAAGAAACTCCGGCCACCGCTCCCTCTGCCTCGCTCTGGCCACCACTACTTTTCACGCCGCCATCGACACATCATGGTTAACAATTGTCACACTGCCACTTCTTACCACTGAGACAGGGCTACGTAACCCTTTTGGTCAGAAACCCACCACCACTCCTACACTCTGTTACAGCTTCAGCTTTATCTCCATCCTAGGTATGTCTTGAAACCCTGTTCGACCTCATTTCTTGTGCTTTATTTGTCTCTCAATCACTTGGGTTTATTAATAAAAAATCCGAAAAAAGCATGACTCGTGGAGGGTTGGTGACTGTCCGAGTCGTTCTTCCTCATCGTCCTTTACGCATTTTGTTCCTTTTACATTTCAGTTGAGTTGGTTGTCCTCACAGCTGGGGTGGTCCTATTCTCTTTCCTTTTCTGAGAAATTTACATTGAACTGAGGCTGCTATTTATGTAGGGATGTTCAATGGGGCTAACTATGACTTATTGGATTTAGCAATTAGTAAAGATTTCTTTTTTTGCTTTTGAGTAATCATCATCAGAGACGTAGCAGATGTTATATTGTCAAGATGAAGTTTATGAAACTTGGTTCCAAGTCAGATTCCTTTTAGACTGATGGGAACAATATTAGGTGAGATTGTAAATTTTATTTAATTTACACATTGTTGTTTATTACTAGTTTTCTGGTATTTTCAGCTGCAATGTGAATTAAATTTGCTCATGAGTTGTTGTTGTTGTTCTTTATTATTTTAAAAAACTATTTATGCAAGCATTTGTTTTGTCCTACCAACATTCTCCTTCATTAGTTCTTGTTAGTTTTTTTTGGTAATTAAAAGAACTTCCACAGTTCCTTTTAGTCTTTATTTTAACTATTTGTAATATATTCTTGGAGGTGCTTTTTGTTGATTAAGGAAAGGTTATCTGTTTCGTTCCTTTTGCTTTGTTCATTTTGTTTCGTTGGTGACATTAACTTAAATAGTTGTCACCAGTTTGCACCTAATAGCTATTGGCCTATGACCTTCCTTTGATTGTTGCGCATTTTGCCACTATGGCCAGAAATCAATCCATTATCATAATGAAAATTAGTCTGGTTTAAATTTTGTCCTGCTATTTATTTCCATCAATTTTGCTCTATTTAGTGTTTGTAAGTTATATTTCAGTTACACGCTAGGATTCATCCACTATTTAACATAAGATCTACTTGCATTTTCTATGTTATCTGAAGCTGTACTCCTGGGTAGTGGCATTATCATATGCAGAATAGATCAGTATTACAACATTTTGGCTCTGTATCCCAATTTCCAATATCGCTTCCCGTTAGTCTTAGAATATTTCAAATCTTTTAAAAGCAATATTGATTTATATCCACAAACATTTTGACACTAACTTTTGGCAGCACAGAGTAGAGACTTGATCATTATATCTCATACGCCCAAATAACTTTCACTTTTCAGTTTTGACTACACAACATCTTTTGCTACATAACTTCATCATGTATACAGAAAATAATCCTTACTTGGCTAATTTTATGATGTTTTGCACTAGGACATTAGTAACTCAAGAAATGACAACCCTGCTTTTGTCATTATCCGCAACCTTCTTTTGGCGGTTGCAATTTTGGCTTACTGTGCAGCACAAGTTTCTCTTACATTTTGATGGCGGTGGCTCCTCATAACTAGACAACTAGGTAAAAATTACTTTTACTTTTGTTAAACAAAATCAATATGTAAATAATCACTAATGTAAGTCCTTGTATTTCATCTATTTAGCCAAAGGGTCATCATTATGAAAACTTCCCTTATAAACACAGGCCCATTGAGCCATTATATTGCTTTATATTCCTTTATGAATTTTATTAAATCATGAACCAAGGTTTTTGTGTGATTCGATGATTCATAATTTTATTTTGTTTAGAACTTTTTACTATTTGATACCTTACTAAGTTCAGTAAGGGTTTCTCTGGGCATTTATTTTTTCTCATTCATTTTCAGGTATGACCATAGTAATGCACATGCACTTTAGTTTTAAAGTCCTTCAACTTTTTCAATTTTGTTTCTTTTTCATATTTGCTTTCTGGGTTTTGAAGGTTGATTTTAGTTTTGAAAGTGGGGATCTTTTTTTTTTTTTTTTGAAAAAATATATGTTATTTTTCCAGCTTCAACTTGGAGTGGACAAAAGCTATGCTTTGTTGGTTTCAAAAGCCAAGGAGCACATTCCATTGCTAGAGAAGTCATAATTGAGGTGCC